>VZQC01005224.1:1723471-1750038 GCA_009823505.1 Rhizomys pruinosus
AGGCTTTTTCGGTGTCAATTGAGATGATGGTGTGGTTTTTGTCTTTCAGTCCATTTATATGCTTGATGATGTTTATTGATGTTTGCATGTTGAACCATCCCTGCATCTCTGGTATGAATCCAACTTGGTAATGATGGATGATCTTCTTGATGTGGGTCTATATGCGATTGGCCAGTATCCTGTTTAGAATTTTGGCATCTGTGTTCAATATCTGTATTTCTTTTGTTACACATATTTAGGTGGAAGTGTGCAATGGCACATGTGGAAGTCAGAGGATAAGTTGTGGGATTAGTTCCCTCCTTCCACCATGAGAGTCCTAGAGATTGAACCTACTCAGGATGTCAGGCTTGGTAGTTAGTGTCTTTACCTGCTGAACCATCTTGCTGGTCACTTTTGAGTGATTTTATTTTATTCTTTGATTATTTTAGTTTTAAATTCTGAAATTTCCACTTGGTTCATTTTTATATCTTCTATTTTTCTGCTGAAAATTCTATTTATTTTGAGAGTATTTGTTCTTTAAAGTATTTGCTATTTAATTTCAATATCCTTGTCATCTTTACAATCATGTCTATGAATTTTTCTTCCTTAGAGATATTTCCCAGTTCTTTGTATATTGAATTTTTTTAAGTTGTATCCTGAATACGTTCAGTATTATGATATGAATTGGGGGTCTTGTTTATTTTTATTTTTTAAAATTTTATTTTTGTATGTGTATGAATGTACTGTCTACATGTAGGTTGGTGCACCCGTGTCATGCAATGCACAGAGGTCAAAAGAGGGCGTCGGATTCCTCTGGAACTGGAGTTAAGACTGTTCTTAGCTGCCATGTGGGTGCTGGGGATTGAACCCTAGTCCTCTGCAAGAGCAGTTGGTGCTCTTAACCACTAGGCGATCTCTCCAGCCATTTATTTATTTATTTATTTATTTATTTATTTATTTATTTATTTATTATTAGTCTTTTTGAGACAGTGCCTTCCTGTAGCCCCAGCTGGCCTGGAACTCACTATGTAAACCAGGCTGGTCTTGAACTCACAGAGATCTATCTGCCTGCCACTGCCTCCTGAGTGCTGGGATTAAAGGTGTGTGCCACCATGCCCGTCTGAATGTGGGGTCTTATTTAAATTCTGTATCTATGTGTATCAGCAGAATAGTGATCTGGTTTGTTTAATCTGCAAGTTTTTGCCCTCCTCCAAGATGTCATGTAGCTCTGGCTGATCTTTAACTCTGTATAGATGAGGCTGACCTTGACTTCCTGATTTTCTTGCCTTTATATCCTAAGTGCTAGAACTACAGACATATACTACTATAGACTAGAGTCTATGGGATATATTTGGAACATCAGCTTCAAAGCCTTGTGCCATTTGGATCTGTCCTGCAGATGCTAACAAGTTGCTAGATAGGACCTTAGTATGGTTTCGGGGTCAGATCTGAACATGTACAGCCAGGGGCATCCTAAAGAGTTTACTTACTGGTTTACTTTGAAGTCTTTCCCCTCCACCATCTTCCCAGAACCTCAAGTTCTCTAGGAATCATATTCAGAAGTCTTGCAATGTACTTACCCTCCTCTGTAACATGGTCACTGTAACAGCACCTGCATCTGGGGTCAGATTCTGGGGAAGGAGAATGGAAGAAGAAGGAGGAGGAAGAGGAAGAGGAAGAGGAGGAGGAGAAAGAGAAGGAGGAAGAGGAAGAGAGGGAAGAGGAGGGGGCAACTGAGGTTTTCCATAACCCCTTACAAGCACAGAGGAAAGGGTCCTCCCCTACAACCTTAGGAGTCTGTGGATAAGTACAAGAGAATGGAGCAAAGAAATAAAACTTCCTTCTATTTTTCAATGTTACTTAGCACTTTTTTAATTTTGAAAGCCAGATCCCAAAGTCTAAGCTGGGAGATCCTGACAAGAAGGAATGCCAGACTCGCTCTTCATCTTGTGTTGGTTTGGACTCCACGCTCCTCGCTCGCCTGCCTCCTCAGATAAACTCCGGTGCTTGTTCTTGTGCTTCTTGTGCAGGTTTTGCTGCAGCCAGCAGGCGAGCTACTGGGCAGATTCATGCTTACACCTTCACCTGGGAGCTAGAAATCCCGGGGCATGGTTAAGAGGCAGCTTTATGGCTGACCTCCAGCTGGAGAGTGTTGGGGGCCATCGGTCCCAGGCGCAGGGTAGCCTTAGAGTTCACAAATGGAGTTGACGATTCTTGTCTCCAAAACATACCTTGAACCCCATTGATCTATTGTTTTAGAAAGGGGCAAACTCTTCATCTGAGGTGGTATATAAATCAAATTTCTTCTTTTTCAGAACGTTAAGTGCTCATTGGTCCTCTCTTTAACAAGTGGAGGGTGACGGACAATGGTTAGGAACACCGAGGCTCAGCTGATGAGCTGAAGTCATAGATACTGCAGCGTGTGAGATGTCTTGACCAATAGGAACATGGCTGATGTTTCTATTCCTAGAGGAAGCTGCTTTTAGTACAATAGTTGAGAAGAGCATGGTGGAATACCTGGTAGCTCTTGGGGGTATTTTATTTCCAGGTTGTGGCCATAACAATAAGTTAAACTACATTTGAGTCTTCTTTTATAGTTAGCATGCAAAAAAATGTTGACACTTTCACATTTGTAGATTATGGTATTTCACTTACACTTAGCCCCGTGACACAATCCCTTAATCCCTCCCTTCTGGGGAGGCTCTCTCCTCATTACTGAGTCCTTCTTATAGACATATAGATACTTAAATCTGGAGTCTGCATGAAGAAAGCATTCAAAGTTTGTCTCCTCCCACTATTGCTCTCTCTCTTCCTTTGCTCTCCGTTTNTGGACTGGCCTATGGCCATGTCTATGGGACATTTTCTTGATCTTGAATGATGTGTGTAGGCTCAGCCCACTGTGGGCAGTGCCACCCCTGGGCAGGTGGTCATGTATTATATAAGAAAGCAGGCTGAAGAGGTGGTTCAGTGGTTAAGAGCACTGACTACTCTTCAGAGGACCTGGATTCAATTCCCAGTACCCACATGACAGCTAACAACCATCCATAACTCCAGTTCTAGGGGATAAAACACCCTGTTCTGACCTCTGTGAACATTGCACCACACAGGTACACTTGCACACATGCAGGCAATATACTCATACACAAAAAATAAAAATAATAAATTAAAAATATATTTTAAAGTTTTTCACAAGAAGAAACACTTGAATTTCACTTCAGATTACAAACAAAAGGAATCAAATCCACATGCCAAAAGCACAAAGAAAAATCAACAACATGGGAAAAGCAAATAAGAAATCTTCACCAAACACTATCAGTCCCATAGAGGACTCCCACAATGAGATCTCTCTGGAGGTAACCCAAGATACAGATATCTCTCTCTCTCTCTCTCTCTCTCTCTCTCTCTCTCTCTCTCTATATATATATATATATATATATATATATATAGTCATGGTATAGCTGGATCATATGATAGTTCTACATTTAGTTTTCTTGAGGAACTTCCATGTTGATTTCCACCATGGCTACAGTAGTTTGCATTCCTACCAGAAGTTTTAAAAAATATTTTATTTATTATTTTTATGTGTATGAGTGTATTGCCTGCATGTGTGTAAGTGCAACTGTGTTGTGCAATGCCGGTGGAGTCAGAGAGGGCATTGGATTCCCCTGGAATTGGAGTTACGGATGGTTGTTAGCCACCATGCAGGTGCTGGGAATCAAACCTGGGTCCTTTGCAAGAGTAGCTGGTGCTCTTAACTGCTGAGCCATCTTTCTAGCCCCCACCCACCAGCAATTTTTTTTTTTATCTTTTTGAGACAGGGTCTCCCTGCAGCCCCAGCTGTTCTGGAACTCACCTTGTAGACCAGGCTGGCCTTGAACTCATAGAGATCTGCCTGCCTCTGCTTCCCTAGTGCTGGGATTAAAGGTGTGCACCACCATGCCCAGCCCTGCCCCCAGCAATTTTTAAGAATTCCTTTTGCCCCACATCATTACAAGCATTGGTATTATTATTATTATTATTATTATTATTATTATTTCATGTGTCTGAATGTATTGCCTGCATGTGTGTAAGTGCACCTGTGTTGTTGTGCAATGCCCAAGGAGGTCAGAAGAGTGTCGGTTCACCTGGAACTGGATTTACACATGGTTGTTAGCTGCCATATGGAACAGAACCTGGGTCCTCTCCAAGGGCAGCCAGTGCTCTTAACTGCTGAGCCATATCTCTAGCCCCTCAGCACTGGTTTTGATGATGGCCTTTTCTGACTGGGGTGAGATGAAATCTCAGTTCAGCTTTCATTTGCACTTCCTTGATGCTAAGGATGTTGAAATTTTTGTATGTTTATTGGTCATTTGTATTTTTTTGAGAACTGTCTGTTTAATTTATTTTCCTACTTATTGATTGGATGATTTATTTTTGGTGTTTAACTTTATGAGTTCTTTACAGCTTCTAGATATTAATATCATGTCAGATATGCAGTTGGCTAAGATTTTCTCCCATTCTGTAGACTGTCCTTTCACTCTGCCAAAAGTTTCCTTTGATGTGTAGAAACTAGAAATTTCATTGAATCTTGCTTGTCAATTATATTTATTGTTTCCTGAGCCATTGGAGTCCGTTTTGGAAAATCTTTCCTTTGCCTTGAATTGTTTTCCTGAAGTAGTTTTGAATGTTCAGGTTTAAGGTCTTTGATCCACTTTGAATTGATTTTTATATAGAGTGAGAGATATGTAATCTACATGAAGACAATATAGTTTTCCCAGCACCATTTGTTGAAGGGGTTATCTTTGTTCATCTTTGTAAAAATCAGGTGGTGGTAGCCATATGGTTTATTTCTGAGTCAGTATTGTATTGTATTGTATTGTATTGTATTCTATTCTATTCTATTCTATTCTATTCACCTGGACCTGGGTTTACATATGGTTTTTAGCTACTCTACTCCACTCTACTCTACTCTATTGGTATAACTGTTTTTGTTCTACTTCTTGCACCATTTTTGTTATTATGACTTTGTAGTATAATTTGAAATCAGATATTGTGATACATCCAGTTAGGCTCAGGGTTGCCTTTGGCTATTCAGGGTATTTTGTGTTTCCATATGAATTTTAGATTGCTTTTCTGGTTTTGTGAAGAATGCCATTGGAATTTTTGATAGGGATTGCACTTAATCTGCACATTGCTTTCAGTAATGTGGCATTTTCATAATACTGATTCTGCCGATCCATGGGCGTGGAAGTTATTTTCATCTTGTGTCTTCTTCAACTTCTTTCTTTAGTGTTTTAAAGTTTCATGGTAAAAGCCTTCCATTTTCTTTGGTTAGGCTTATTTCTAGGTGTTGGATTCTTAAAAGTATCACAAATAGGATTTTTATCCAATTCTTCTTTTTTAACAAGTAGTCATTGGTGTGTGGGAAAACTGCCGACGAGCATTTATATTGAATTCTGCTATTTTGCTAAAAGTGCTTATTAGATATAAGAAATTTCTGATGTAATCTTCAGGATTTCTTAAATATAGGGCTATATAACCTGCAAATATGGATAATTGACTTTTTACTTTCCTGGTTTACAGCTTCGTTTTCTTTTGTTATTGCTTTATCTATGTCTGCAAACACTGTATGAATAATAGTGGCGATAATGAATACCTTGGCCTGATTTCTAATTTTAGACGTAATGCTTTCATTTTTCCCATTTAAAATAATGATTATGGATTTGCCATATATAGCATTTATTATACTGATGTGTGTTCCTTCTATTCCTAGTTTCTTCAGAGTTTTATGATGAAGGGATGTTGAACTCTGTCAAAGGCTTTCTGAATCTATTAGAATGATCATGCGATTTTTGACTTGAGACTGTTTCTATATTCTACATTTACTGATTTGCATATATTGAATCATCCTTGCACCTCTGCAATGAAAGCGATTTAGTCATCGTGGTGTATGATGCTTTTTTTTTTTTTTTTTTTTTTTTTGTTTTTTTTGTTTTGTTTTTTCACATAAATTTATTTTTATTTTTTTAACAAATCTAGACCTGTGTTCCCGCCCATTCCCCCACCCCGCCAGAGCTCATGCATTCTGCCAAACATGCTTTTCGTCTCTTTCTCAGTCTTTCTCAATATTTTCCATGAGGAAGTTGACTGTTTTGAGCAGAAGTTCACTGTTTCAGTTAGTTCTTTGATGCAGTCCTTTCTGTTGTTGTCGTTGTTGTTGTTTCCAATATGCATTATGCCCAACTGCTTTGGACAAAAGCTCACGGGGGCCTACACAAGAAATACAGCTAGGTAATTGGCACTAGCATCCACAGATGAGGGATACCATTTGTCATTTGTTTTTCTGGGACTGTGTTACTTCACTCAGCATGATGTCCTCTAGCTCCAGTCATTTTCCTGTAAAGCTTGTGATGTCATCTTTCTTTACTGCTGCATAGAACTCCATTGTGTAGATGTACCACATTTTCTCTATCCACTCATCAGTTGAGGGGCATTTAGGTTGGTTCCAGCTCCTTGCTATTGTGAAGAGAGCTGCAATAATCATGGCTGTGCATGTATCTCTGTGGTGGGGTGAGTCTTGAGGGTACGTGCCCAGGAGTGGTATGGCTGGGTCGGGTGGCAAGTTCATTCCAAGTCTTCCAAGGGTGTATGATGCTTTTTATGTGTCATTGAATTCAGTTTACAAGCAATTTGTTGTGGATTTTTGTGTCTGTGAAAGAAATTTGTCAGTATTTTTCTTTTGATGTTGTATCATTATCTGGTTTTGATTTCAAAGTAATAATGGCTTCATATAATGAATTTGTAATTATCCCTTCACTTTAATTTTATGAGATAGTGAAAAGAAAATTGGCATTGGTTCTTTAAGTATCTGGTAATATTAGTCAGTGCAGCTACCTTCCTAGACTGTTTTGTTGGAAGAATTTTTGTTACTGTATCAACTTTTTTCCTTCTCAACGATATATTAAGCTTTCTGTATTTTTAAAGAAGATGTTTTACTTATTATTTTTGTTTTATGTGTGTAAGTGTATTGCCTTCACGTGTGTACATATGTTGTGCAATACCTGTGGAGGTCAGAAGATGCCATAAGATCCCTGGAACTGGAGGTATGCATGACTGTTAGCTGCCATGTGGGTGCTGGGAATTGAACCCAGGTCCTCTGCAAGAGCAGCCAGTGCTCTAAACTGCTGAGCCATCTCTCTAGCCCAAAGCATTTTGTATTCTTTAAGTTCAATTTTCTTAGGTCATATATCTAGATATTTACTCCTTTTTCTCCCAACTTTACAATTTTTTGGAATATAGGTTTGGTGAATATTCCGTAAGGATTCCGTGGCTTTTCTTAGCATGTCTTATAATGTTTCCCTTTTCATATCTAATTTTACTAATTTGACTCTTCTCTGTCTTTTGGTTAGCTTGGCTGAGAGTTTGTCAATCTTTTATTTTTTTGCAGAATTGGTGAAACAAAGAGCAGAAGTTACAGATAGTTAGGCACCATGTGGTAGCTGGGAACTGAAGCTCAGTTCCTATGCAAAAGCAGCCAGTGCTCTTAACCACTGAACAATCTTTTCAAGGCAGAATCTCATTTTCCAATGCAACATACTACTCACTACTCTGCATCTGTTAAGTGGAGCATTTGCTTTAGGTTCTTTTGGAAAGAGGTCTGCTGATTCCTACAAATTATTTTGGTTGTTCTCTTTTCTTCAACTACTGTGTGGTCTTTCTCTCTTTCTCTTGTTAGTGCTTTTCTCACTTACTGGCTTGGACATGATTGATTCTGATTTACTGCTCTTGCAGAGGATGCAGGCTCAGTTTCCAGCACCCACATGGTGGCTAACAACTGTCATAGCTCCAGTTCCAGGAGATCTCATGCCTTCTCCTGGCCTGCACAGGCGTTGCATTCACCACTGTATTTAGATACACATACAAAATACTCATATACATTTATTTTTATTTTGCATGAATGAGTGTTTTTCCTGCATGTACAAAAGTACGCCCATGTGTACAATGCTTGTGGAAGCCAGAAGAGGGTATCTGATCACTTGGAACTGGAGTTATGGACTATTATCAGCTGCCATGTGGGTGCTGGGAATCGAACCTGGGTCCTCTGTAAGAGCAGCCAATGTTCTTAACTGCTGAGTCATCTCTCCAGCCCATTTTACTTACTTAGTTTTCTCATGGACTTTATTCCTTCCTATGATCTTGTGATTGGAAATATCTTTCTTCCTTCAAGTGTATAAGATTCCTTTGAGTATCTTTTCCAGTACTGGCTCAGGATTTATGAGTTGCTTTAGTTTGAGATTCTCTTGAAATATATATTTCTCTATTGATCTAAAAAGATCTTGACAGTTTTCCCCCCTCATTTACTGCATATAGAGGCAGCTTTTAACTGCCGTGTACTCTGGAAGCCTCCTTAGTTTTCATCTCAAATACTAAGCAAAGGCTATTTGGCAAAAGAGTAATCCCTGTTGTCCATCTTCCTTGACAATTATGAAAGTGCCAATGGTCGAGCATGATCAGACGGCTCTCCTGGACTGCCAGCATCTCACAGCGGCAGTCACAGTAGAGGAATGAGTTCTGTGGTCCCAGGAGGCCTTGCCACTGCTTCCTCCCCCCCCCCCGACCCCTAGGGGCAATTTTCCATGCTGCCAGGGACTCAATGCTGGTGGGAATTATCACCTCTGGGCAAAACTCGTTTTCCCAAGATGCAAGTATGGGTAGAAAAGGAAAAAAAAGAATGTGGAATTTTAAACTCCAGGGGCCACAAACCAGAGACTTGATGAGTTTTTTTCCACCTCTGTGTCCGCCCTTGCTGGTCCATAGACACATTGCCTGATTAGCTTTCCTTCCTGAACTCTTTGCCCCAAAGGCCTACACTCTTTGCACAGTTCCCATGAGGCCTCCAGACCACCAGGAGGAGGTAAAGAGCCTTAGGTAGTTTCTTGACTAAGACAAATTATACAAAGAATAGAAAAGTTAAGAGCCTGCTCAGAGAAAAGTGTTTGCTTCTCATTCAAGCACTGATATCTTTTAAAATTTCACTTCCCCTGAACCTGGGAATCAGCATATTAATGAGAACATTAACTGTTGACTTATAGTTTGAGTTGTGGTCTTGTTGAGTCACCCTGCTTCCTCTGCTTGGACGCCTGGGTATTCCTTACCCTGTGTTTCAGCAAATGCTCTTTCGATAGTGCTGAACCAGACCCATTTTTCCATCATGAAGTATGCCAATCATTGAAATAATAAGTCTTACAAGAAAGACAACATAGTCAAGCATTGAGATGAGAGAGAACGTCTCAGATCTCTTTCCGCAAGGACAGTGTTGAGGGCGTTTTGTGGAATAATGAAGCAGGTGTGGGGAGGAATAATGAAGAATGGGCGATCCCAACGCACTGTGTAAAACTACACAACATCAGATTTCATGGATTTTCATGTGACACCTATTCAGAGAATGGTGACATTAATCTGATTTATAGGGGGAGTTCTGGCCGTCCAAACCTTTTTAGGTAACATCAAAAGTCACCCGTTGGCTGTGCGTTTTGTATTTCTATGAATTTGACTCTCTAGGTACCACATATAACAGGAAGCACACAGTTCTTTCATGATCTGTAGTGTTTTGTGTTGTTGGTTAGGCTTTGCTAGGGTCCTAAGGGGTAGGTCAGACTCGGGGACCAACCCCCCATGGAGGAAGCAGGGCTGACTTCTCAGGTCTGTCTCAGGCTTGCTTGTGAGTGATCTCTGATCATGCATTTTTACTGAGGGTATTACCAGATCAGATAAGGTTACTTTGTTAAATAATTTAAGGCTGGAAGATTTAATTTTCACTCCTTTATATTTCAGCAAATCTGTCATTCCATTTCACTGGGGTTTGAGGCCAGTGAATGTAGTTCTTATTTACTTTTTAATTTTATTAATACATTTTTATTAATTTTATTAATGTGGATTTTATTAATTTCTGATACCTCATTGCTTATTCTTTTTAAAAAGATCCAAGCCTAAGTTTTAAACATTGTTATATCTAAGAGACACAACATTTATTATAAACATGTTTCATAATTGTGGTTTAGTCAAATGTGGTGATAATACCTGCATTCTCAGTACTCGGGGGCTATTGTCTCAAAAAAGTATACAGATGGAATAAAATTAAAGTTGTGGTTAAGTATATATAAGTTACTATCTTAGCCATTCGAGAGGCACAATTCAGTGTCATTGAGTACGTTGACATGATTCACTTACATACATACGGGCAAAATACCCAACTAAAAATACTCCCCAATTAAAACGCTGTCTCCATTACATACCAAGTCCCGGCCCTCCCTTGGGAAGGAACCATTGTTCTGTTCTCTGTCTCTATGAAATGAACTCTAGGGACCGCACAGAAGCAGCACTGTTCTGGATCATTCTTTCATGCCTTATTACTTCGGTTATCATGATGTCTTCAAAGCCCATCTCTGTTGTAGCTTGGGTCCAAATTTCCTTTTTTCCTCTTTTTTAAATTATTTTTTTAAAGTAAAATTTCCATTTTATTTTTATTTTGCTGGAAGGTGGTTTTTCTTCTGTCTTTATGAAGTCAGGCTTTTACATGTGCTTTGGTGGAGGTCGTGGGGCAGCCCCGTCAGGTCTAAATTGTGGTGGCGGTGTTCGGTCTTTCCGGGCTTCAGGAGATCGGTTTCTGACCACCTTGCTCTGAATGGCACAGCTCACGCAGTAATGAAGCTTAACGTAGAGCTTGGGAAGCACGTAAGCATCGAAGATGCTCGCTTCAGAAATGTCCCTGACGGCGGTGGCCTCTACTATGTTCCGAATAACAAACTTCTTAACGGCCTTGCCCTTTGGCACGCACCGGACGCAGTTCGTGCAGCCAATGGGCTGCACGTGGCTGGGGCCCTTTTTAGCACGGACCGTTGCCTCTTCTTTTTTTGGTCATCTCGGAACCAGGACCTGAAAGAGGACTTAAATTATTATTTTTTTAAGTTCATGTACAAGTAACAGATTTCATTATGGTATCTTCACACATGCATGTCGTTACAGTATTTTCTGTTCTTCCCTTTCCCCTCGCTCTCCACCATTCCCTGTATTCCTTCTTGCCAAGCCCTCCCTTCTTTCCCAAATCATCTTTCTTTCTATTAGACTTTGCTTTTTGAGAAGACAACGTTTTATCTTTTAAAATGTTATTTTAAAAATTATTTATTTACATATTTCATTTATTTATTTCTCATTATTTCATGTTTATGGGTCTTGTGCCTGTATATATGTAAGTGAATCATGTGCATGCAATACCCATAGAAGACAGAAGAGGGCTTGGGATCCCCTGGAACTGTAGTTACAGACGACTGTTAGGCACCATAGAGGTTCTAGGAACTGAACCTGGGTCCTCTGCAAGAGCAGCCAGTGCTCTTAACCACTAAGCCATCTCTCCAACTCTGAGAAAACAAGTTGATTTGGAATATAACTGGTATACAAAGAAAAAAAAAAACAAAGTTAATATGCACAGTTTGATGATTTGGGATACATGGGAACATGCATTTTACAATCAGTGGAAAAGATATTACTGAGCCGGGCTTGGTGGTGCACGCCTTTAGTCCTAGCACTTGGGAGGCAGAGGCAGGCAGATCTTTGTGAGTTCAAGGCCAACCTGATCTACAGAGTGAGNAAAAAAAAAAAAAAAAAAAAAAAAGATATAACCAACACCTTCTCAAGACTCTTTGTGTCTTTTGTTTTCTTGATAATATCACTTAACATGAGCTCCACTCTCCTCACAAATTTTGATGTGTGATTACTACGTTATTAACTATAAGCACTACATTATACAGTAGATCACTGCGCCTTGCTCATGTAACACAGACGAAACGTTATACCCATAAACAGTTTCTCATTTCCCCTCCCTTCAGCCTCTGGCAACCGCTACTGGACCCTCTGCTTCTACGAGCTTGACTAATGTAGATAATTTATTTAGGTGAGTCACACGGTGTTTATTTTTCTGTGACTGGCTCATTTCACTTATAGCATAATAGTCTCTAGGTGGGCTCATGTAGCAAATGGAGGAGCTCTTTCTTTATAAGCTGAATCACTTCATTTTATGTCCCTACAATATTTTGTTTATCCATCCTGTCCACGTACACTTGGGTGACTTCTACATTTTTGGCTGCTGTGAGAGTACTTCTGTGAACACTGGTGTACAGCACACGTGTTGAAGGCTTGCTTTTCCTCCCTGCTTTTAAACTTGGTCCGGAAAGTCAGGGCAGCTTTGATCTGTGGGCTAGAGAGGGCCCGCAATACTGTCCAGGGCCTTTCCTCCAACAATGTTGGCACCCAAGACTGGATTCCTCTTGACCCACTCCTGAGCAGTTCACTCTCTTAGAGAAAGACACAGACGTCCAGAAAGACAGGTGAAGGGAGGACATGACTTGGCTTTGGGTGGGGTTAGTCTCGGGGGACTAATGCCCCATTCCTAGGTGGCTATTCATGATCCTTTCTTTCTTTCTTTTTCTTTCTTTCTTTCTTTCTTTCTTTCTTTCTTTCTTTCTTTCTTTCTTTCTTTCTTTCTTTCTTTCTTTCTTTCTTTCTTTCTTTCTTTCTTTCTTTCTCTCTCTCTCTCTTTCTTTCTCTGTCTTCCTTTCTTTCTTTCTTTCTTTCTTTCTTTCTTTCTTTCTTTCTTTCTTTCTTTCTTTCTTGTTTCCTTCCTTTTTTCTTTCTTTCTTTCTTTCTTTCTTTCTTTCTTTCTTTCTTTCTTTCTTTCTTTCTTTCTTTCTTTCTTTCTTTTCGAGACAGGGTCTCCCTGTAGCTCCAGTTGGCCTAGAACTCACTCTGTAGACCAAGCTGGCCTTGAACTCACAGAGATCCACCTGCCTCTGCCTCCCGAGTGCTAGGATAAAGGTGTGTGCCACCATGCCTGACTTAAAGATGGTTCTTAGCTGCCATGTGGGTACTAGGAATTGAACCCGGGTCCTCTGCAAGAGCAGTTGGTGCTCTTAACCGCTGAGGCATCTCTCCAGCCCCCTCATGGCCATGTCTTACAATCATCCCTACCATGGGTGAGAAGGATGATGTGGTGCTCAAGGGCCTTCTGTAGAGCTCAGAGCATAGTGCAGTATGTTGCTCAGTGTTTTAGGGTTTAGGCTCTGAGTTTAGACTCTCTGGATTCAAATAATGGCTTTGTTACTTTCTGACTGACACCCTGGGCAAGTCACCGCATCTTTGTCATGTTCCCTTATTTTCTGTAAGTGGGAGAAGGAGTAGTGTGTCCTGGTTCTGTTCACTAAGGAATTAACTGCTTTGGAGATAATGCATTAAGAATTCCTAGTACAGGGCTGGAGAGATGGCTCAGTGGTTAAGAGCACTGGATGTCCTTGCAGAGGACCAAGGTTCAGTTCCCAGGACCCACATGGTGGCTTGCAATGGTGTGTAACTCTAGTTCTATTGGAAATTCAATGCTTTCTTCTGACCCCTATGGGCATTGAAAAACATGGGTGCACTTACATATATGTAGGCAATACACTCGTACACATAAAAATACAAATAATAAAATATTTTAGAAATTCCTAGTGCAATACCTAACATATGGCAAGCTCATTAAATATTAGCTATTGTTATCAGCAGCTCGAATTCTCACAGCCATCCCTTTGCCCAGCCTTGGTCATCAGTTGGGAAGCTGAAGCATCTGACATAACCTGGGCTGTGTCTTTGGTATGTTAGCAAGTTGGTTGGTCACTTTCTGCAAAGCCCGGGGACCAGCTCTGCCCCATGAGCTGGTGCAAGCTCTGACACCTTGTAAAGCCCCACTCTTCCTAGTAACTTTCTATATGAGTCAGGCCACCCTGGGTGTTTACACTTCCGGACCCCAGGGTTAGGAAGGGGAGGTGGCTGCCCCTGGCTTTGTAAGCTTCCAGGCAGCTGGGGCCAACTGGAGAGGTCAAGCCCACCAAAGGAAATTTCATCCAGCTTCCATGGACTAGGAATATTAATTTGACACAAGGCCAGAGCAGGCTGGACCAGAGGGAGATGAAATAGTGGAGCAAGAATGCAATACTTCCTGGTAGAGTTGGGCTGCGGAAGGCTGCAGCAAATCGGAAGCAGATTGCCGAGCACCGCTCTGATGGCCGCAGACGGGAAGTGATATCTGTGCCTTAGGGTCCCTTGTGAGTCCTCAGTAGCAGGCCTACCCTGCGCCCTGGGTTGGAGAGAAGGACTTTGCATCCGTGGTTCCCTTCCACTCTACGCTGCACAAGCACAGCAGGCTAGATGCCGTGACCTCCATTTTTGGTGTCTGAGTTACCATCTCAGACTCATCATGTCTGGAAGGTGTAGAAAGTGTGGCTGTTCCAACCTTCACAGGGATGGGCTCTGTGCCCCCGCGATCGCAGGCCTCCCTGTGATCAGGCCACTGCTCTTCACGAGGAGCTGTTTGTAGTGGTAGCAGAAGGAAGAAATGGCGGGGAAGGGTGAAGGACAGGCATCCCCTGGGCCTACGACGTGATCTTCCCATTAGCTCGACTGCGAGACCTATCAGGTAGATGGGGAAGAATAACTTCTCTGAACTTGAGCTGCCCTTGGAGGCAGCAATTTCCTCCTCTTCTCTCATGAATTTTGCAGTGAATTTGTGGCAGTGGCTGGAATCACTCTCTGTATAGTTAAGTAGTCTTGTGTTATACTTTGGCTGGTGAGATACCCTGATTCAAAATAGCCTTCCATTTATGTACTGTTCCAGGCCATGCAACACAGTGAAGTTGGCAGGGTCTGCAGGGCAAATCTGGGCCCATCCCTGCTAGTACCACCTGTGTCACCTTAGGACTCATGTGAACCTTTCTTGTGCTTGGTTTCTATTGCATCCCTCCTTCCCTCCCCTCTGAGTTCCCCTCTTCCCTCTTCTTCCCCTCCTTCACTCAGTCCTTATTTTCTTATAGTTCTAAAAATGCTTTATCAATGAGCTCCAGCCTGTGCTTTGATTTATTTATTTTTAAAATCAGGATTTTAATATATAGCTTATAGGGCAGGTATCAGGATTAACGCATGAAAAGAACCTGGAGAAGTATCTGTTACATAGTGCTCAATCAGTCACTGCTGTGATAATAATTATAAACACATGACACTGTTTAACCATACAGAGTTGGAGTGACCTATGAGATGGTCATTTCATTGATGCTTTTGTTGTTTTGCTTTTTTTTGAAAAATAGTTTATTATTCTTTATTTTACATGTATGCCTGTGTTGCCTGCACATATGTAAGTGCACCCATGTTGTGCAATGCCTATGTTGCCTGCACATATGTAAGTGCACCCATGTTGTGCAATGCCTGTGTTGCCTGCACATAAGTAAGTGCACCCATGTTGTGCAATGCCTGTGTTGCCTGCACATATGTAAGTGCACCCATGTTGTGCAATGCCTGTGTAGGTCAGAAGAGGGCATCAGATCCAATTTAGCCACCAAATGGGCGCAGGTTCCTCTGCAAGAGCAGCCAGTGCTCTTAACTGCTGAGCCATCTCTGCAGGACCCACATTTTACTTTTGAGACAGAGTTTTGCTACACAGCACTGGCTGGGCTAGAGCTTGCAGTAGTCCTCCTGCCTCGGCCTCCCAACTGCTAGGTGTAATCACCACACCTGGCCTAAGATTCTCATTTTGAAATCACAGATTCCAAGGCCTAGGAAGGTCTTGCTTTGATAACTTATAAGAAAATGTTTTGTTTTTGTTTTTGTGATGGGTCTCCCCACATAGCCCCAGCTGGCCTAGAACTCACTATGTAAAATAGTCTGGCCCAGATCTCACAGAGGTCTGCCTGCCTCTGCCCCTGAGTGCTGGGATTAAAGGTGTGTGCCCCCACACCTGGAAAAATGTTGATTTTAACTTAGATCTTGGAGGTTCAAAACCATGACCAACTGATACCCCTACTCCAGATTTGAGCTCGTGGCAAGTAGCACATGGTGTCAGGAATCTATGGCAGAGCGACCCTCACTTCATAAGCCAGAGACCAAAGAACAAAAGGACACAGTGCCCACCATCCCCTGTGAAGGCATATCCTCAGTGACCTAGGAGTCGTGCATGAAGCCTAACCCCCTGAAGGTCCCCAGTGCTCTCCAATAGTGCCACCCTGGAAGTCAACACCCCCTTTAAAATTTTTTACTACATTTTTGTGATTTTCATACAATATAATTTGATGGTATTTATATCCCTTCTCCATCTACATTTCTCCTAATTGCCCTCTCATTCCCAATTTAATGTACTCTATTACACAGACACACACAGACACATATGTAATAAGGTCTATAGAGTCTAATTAGTGTTCCCAAATGTCCTTTAGTGCGAGCCTATCCACTGGAACCTGGTTAACCTATCAAGAGTCCCATCTTGAAAGAGAATGTCATTCCCCAACCCACAGCAGCCATCGGTTGCCGAAAGTTCCTGGGGTTGGGATTTCTTACTCACTTCCTCATATCTGGCTGCAGTTTTGTCTGGTTTGAGCTTGCATAGGGCTTGTGGATGCTGTCCCTATTGCCGTGAGCCCATAGGGGTAACTGAACAGCTTTCAGGAAGTCTCTTTCCTTGTTATCCACCACCCCGGGCTCTTACAGTCCTTCCTCCCCATCTTCTGCAGTGACCCCTGAGTCTTGGATATAGATGTCCTCGTCAGGGATGAGCACTCTGCAGCCTCTTGGTCTCTGCACATTGGCTAGGTGTGGGTTTCTGTGTTCGTCACCATCTGTTGCATAAGGAAACTTCTCTGGTGAGGGTTGAGAGATGCATTCGTCCATGGACATAACGATCAGTTTAATATGATAACTACTTAGTAGAAACATAGTATTAGGCTCTCCCCTATGTCCTGTGACCTCTCTAACCTCAAGTTCCCAGGCCTGATATCAATTCAGATATGGGCTCCATCCTATGAAGCAGAATTTAAATCTAACTAGAGAGTGATTGGTTACTCCCATAATATTCACACCACTACTCCGCACCAGTGGGCATAGCTTGCTAGGCCAGTTGTTGTAGTTTACAAGATTCACAGCTTGGTAAAAGCTAATGATTATGATTATTTTTTCTTTCTAGTCACATGCATGGCACCTTCCAGCCAGTAGATGAAGCTCTGAAGTTAGACCAACTTGATTGTTTATTCGTTCTATGGTTCCTGTATATAGTATCTCCAGCAATAGGGTCTTACCATCAAGTTCTGGTGGGTAACCAAGAATAGGAGCTCTAGGAAGTATTATTTGAGGGTCTATGGGACCTCTGGGACCAACCTTTTTAAGCATGGGCTTTTGAAGGGAAGTTAACCCAAACTATGTTATGGCTAAACCCTGGTTCAGGCAGTGGGGGTGCATGGACTTGAACATGCGAGTTTCTAGCATTAGGCTTCTCCCACACTCTCTTCGACATGGGACCCACCCTCCAAGCTTAAAGAAACATTGTATATCCAGAAGCCGGGACAGTTGAGCAGACCTCGAATAACCTCATGCATAAATCCACACGCGCATTTGTGGTGCTTCCTTTGAAGGCATAAATGACTGGGCAAGACAAAGTTATTCAAGTGCATATTAAACAGTAAAGGGAGTATTTCTACTTTTATATAGAGTGGTTGTAAATGTGTGAGTAAATTAGAGTCAAAGTACGTCCAGGTGTGGCTTGGCAATAGGGGGTGTGTGCCCATTCATGGACTATGGGCCTTCTACCTCAGTTCCAATGAAAGGGGTGTGAGCTCTGTCCTTGAGCTGAGGATCTTTCTTCAGCTTCAAGGAGGGACTAATTGTAGGCCAAGAAAGGGAAAGTGCAGCTACAAATGAAATTCCAGATGACACAAACCATGTGTGTTAGTAGCCATAGGGGTTTCAAACCGGGCACATGGTGAGCAGTTAATGTTCCCCAGTGATAAGGGGCTTGCGTGGAGACCTGCAGAAGAGCCGCAAGCAGGCATCTCTGCCTCCCTGACAACATCATTTATTCTCCTGTTTCCCATCCAGTTTTCACAACCCCATCCCCTTGTCTCCCGTCTAGCATCTCTGGGCATGTGGCTCTCTGGACTCTAGAGGCCTCCTGGCTCCAGTTTGATTAAGGTCGCTGCTATTTTTCTTGGGGCCTTATTAAGTTGTTGTGGACTTTGAGTTGGGAAAACAAAGCCAGCCCTGTTTGGGGACGTGGGCGACTGGGCGGTGGCCTTCTCTGTATCCTCTGCCCCTCCCTGATTGCTCTCTCAGACCACCCAGCTAATGCTGCTCCTGACTTTGATGTTCTTTTCCAAGCTTTGGAAAAAAGACCCATCACACCATTCTAGTCCTGTGGCCACTAGTCTGTCCGATGTCTGACCAAGCTATGAATGTCCTCTGCCCAGCAGTGGGTCAGGACGTGATGCTGGCCCTGTCCGTACTCCACGCCTCTGAGGTGCACAGATCATAGCCTTTCTGTTTAAAGGTCCCATCAAGGTCCAAGGAGCTTAGGAAATGGAGAAGAAAGCAGAGTGGACACTTCTTAATTTTTAAAAAATTTATTTATTCTTGTATGTGTATGAATTTACTGTCTGCATGTAGATTTGTGCACCCTTGTCGTGCAATGCCATAGAGGTCAGAAGAGGGTGTCAGATTCCCCTGGAACTGGAGTTAGAGACGGTTCTCAGCTGCCATGTGGGTGCTGGGGATCGAACCCTGGGTCCTCTGCAAGAGCAGTTGGCGCTCTTAGCCGCTAGGCCATCTTTCCAGTCCCTAGAGTAGACACTTCTGAAGGGCAGAGAAAGTGAGTCTCATTCCAGGAAATCAAGCCACACTTCCTATTGTTTTTTTTTTTTTTTGAAGTAGGGTCTCCCTATAGCCCCAGCTGGCCTGGAACTCAGATCCGCCTGCCTCTGGCTCCTAGTGCTAGGATTAAAGGCATGCGTTACCACACCCGGCTTAAAGATGGTTCTTAGGCACCATGTGGGTGCTGGGAATTGACCCGGGTCCTCAGCAAGAGCAGTCAGCGCTCTTAACTGCTAAGCAATCTTTCTAGCCCCTGACCTTCGTGTTTGTAACAGAGTGCACAAGTCCAGCACTCTGCCTTCACCGTCTTCTGATATCCTTGGTAGCCAGATGGGATTTGTGTGCAAAGAGAGGCATTTTTACTTTTTTTTCAAATGATAGTAGAGGGTCTTGAACTCCGGTAACTACCTTGATGGAGGTTAAAAACTCTCAATTGTTTGGCTCCTTTCTGCCTTTCCTACTCTGTTTTGTTCTGTTTGTTTTGAGACAGGGTCTCCCTGAAACCCCAGCTATCCTGGAATTCACCATGTAGTCTAGGCTGGCCTTGAACTCCCAGAGATCCGCCTGCCTCTGCTTCCCAAGTGTTGGGACTAAAGGCGTGCACCAGCACACCCAGCAGTCTTTCCATTCTTAGTGCCAGCAGCCATCCCTTTCTATCTTAGTAGTTATGTACATATTGCATTTTCTTTTTTTTTTCCAAAGCCAATTTTTATTGAAGCTTTGTGCACTTCATACAAAATTTCAAATAAAATCTGGACCCATGCCCCCCCTCCCTGCCCCCCGACCCCACCAGAGCTCATGCATTCTGCCAAACATGTTTTTCATCTTTTTCTCAGTCTCTCTCAAAATTCTCAATGCAGAAGTTTATTGTTTCGAGCAGTTCTTTGACCCAGTTTTGTTGTTGTTGTTGTTATTCCTTCCAATATGCATCACTGTAAAATATGCATATATGCATGCCACATATATCATAGGTTTTAGCATCTTCAGCTTATGATTTTTTTTTCTTTATCAGGCTGAAAGATGTCATGTTTGAAGGCTCCTCCTTGGACATATTGGATTTTCTTCCTCTGTCTTCCACTCTGCCCCTCACCTCCGTGCCAAACATTGCCTGAAAGAGTTAATTCAGTTCTGGTCCAGGCAAGAAATTTCTATCTGCCAGTAGGATCAGTCCAAGATGAGCATTATTGAACTACTTGATAATTTATTTCTGTAGCTTCAGTCTCTAGTCTGGAATGGAACAAGACCAAGAGTGTTCCAGACACGTTGTTTGTTTAACAGAGGAACATTCTTCCCTCTGAACTATATGGCTAATGGATTTTCTGGTTTTGATTGGTTAACCCTCAGAAGAGGTTTCGAAATTTCCTTCTTAAAGCCAAAAGGAGAAAAGGGCTTAGGGGGTCTGTGGAGCCCCTTTAATTGTTATCGTTATTCCCCTGACCTTGTCCCTAATCGGAAGGGTTGGCTTCTGGGACATTCTGCCTGTACCCAGAGAAGTGGCTAAGGCTGTTCACCTCACAGAATGAGTGTGGTGTAGCTCTGCGAAGAATGATGGGATTGCCGTTTCTGAATTTCAACTCTCTTGGCTTTGAGAAGGTTGTTGATTTTATTATTGATCATTGAGTTTGATCTGATGCATTTCCCAGAGACTTGGCCTTTGCCTGTGCTGGTGACTCCAGAGGGACCAGCTCGGCTGATGACAAGTTTTCCATTCCCCCCGCCAGAAAGTAAGAACTGGTAGGGTAGACACACACGCACCCCTCCCTTTTTTTCTGGGAAGTCTGATTCAGGCACACACATACGTAGGTTACTCTAGATAGATGGTATGTGTTCAAAATTGCTTTTGACATTCTTCCAGAAGCTGGGGTAGATGGATAGAGCTTTGGAAGACCTTTCTGGGTAGAGTAGTTGCAATTTTTTCTTGCTTTTTTGTGGACTGTATATTTCTTCAATACATACATCTACATATATATATATATGTAGTATTCTCTCTACATATATATGTGTAGATTATGGAGAGAGAGAGAGAGAGAGAGAGAGAGAGAGAGAGAGAGAGAGAGAGAGAGAGAGAATGCTACACAACTGAGTCTGGAAATGATGCTTTGTGGTTACCTTTGCTCATCTTTCTTGCTCTGGATATAACTATCACAAACCCAATTCCAATCCATGATGTAGACACTGGGCTCAGTGGGTGGGGGTAATCAATATGGAAGTATTTCCATCTATCATTACAAGTACCGATTGACTTCTAGGAACTATGGTAATATTCTTCCTATTACTTAGTTTATTTAGTATTTCTTTTCATTGACATAGGAAGGCATTTTGGTCCAGGGTTCACTTGATCTTTCTGTTGCATTTGACAAGGTTGATTACTTTTTCAATCTTACGTGTTATTTTCTCTTCCTCTGTTTTTAGCCCCTAACATGAGTTTCCCCTGGATCTCCTCTATCTCTATGGACTTCCTTTGTATTTTCCTTCATGTGTTCTGTTAGCTACCATTAAAATATCAAGCCTGGGCTGGAGAGATAGCCTAGCAGTTAAGAGCACCGACTGCTCTTGCAGAGGACCCAGGTTCGATCCCCAGCACCCACATGGCGGCTAAGAACTGTCTGTAACTCCAATTCCAGGAGAACTCCAGTTCCAGGGGAATCCGACACCCTCTTCTGACCTCCGCGGCATTTCACGACACGGGTGCACAGACCTACATGCAGACAATACATTCATATGCATACAAAAATAAATAAATAAATAAATAAATAAATAAATAAATAAATAAATAAAAAATATCAAGCCTTCTGTCTCTCATTATTTATGTCTTTTTTCCTGTCCTCCCATGCCATTCCTGGGTAATTTTGCCCATTTCTGTGGCTTTTGTTATCCACCTACCTGGGACTCCACAACCCTCATGGGCCTAGCCTGTGCTACCTGTCTGCTGCTACTTATGTCTCTCTCTAGTTTCTTATCTGCTTTATGTCAATGGAAATCGCTGCATTTCCAGAAACATTTCAAATGCCACACGCTCATCGAACCTGCAACCTTTTGAGTGTGGCTTCTCGAATCTCTTGTTTTTCCCAACCATCCTCTTTGTTTACATCGGAATCTGGAGCTTCCCTAGATTTCCCTGTGCTCTCACCTCTGGACCATGTCATTCCCCACATCTCTGGCCACCTTGCCTTCCCCTCGATGGAAGTCTTCTAACTTCCATCGTCTCCTTTTCTATTATTGACACACACTACAAACTATGAGTGTTGTGCCGGAGTGATCATTCTGAATGCAGATCTGAACAAACCACCTCCATATGGAAAATGCTTGAATGGATCTAAGTACTGAAGAGCCAGTTCAGACCCTGAAGCCTGCTGCATCCGGTTCTCATGATGAGTCTCTGACTCACTTTGTGCTTTGTCTTCAGTGTTCTCCTAACTCTTTGACCACTGGACACACACTCCAGGCTCCAGTGATGCCCAGACCCTTTGTCAAGAGGACCCTGGTCTATATTCTCTCAGTTTGGGCCGCTGGGTCCTGTTAGCATTCTCCTTCTTTGAACGTGTTGACACCTAGGGTTTCCTCGTCCCACTTAACTGCAGGCTGCGAATGGAATAGTTTCTCATATTTGCTTCCCTACTGGATAGTAAGCTCCTTAAGGGTGGGGATCACACTGTGACTAGTGAATCAATTACTTCATCAAGTGTACATGGTGGCACGCTAACTATCTGCACATCAGGTTAGGCTTGGAAATGCAATGGGGGATAGAATTGGTCTCTGATCACTGATATCATGGATGGTGTTACGCAGTCAGATAGCCCTGGGTGTAAATCTCTATGCCATTACTGTATATTATTGTGTGATCCTGGACAACTTATTCAACCTATGTGAGCTCAGTACCACCCTTTGCAAATGAGTGTTATTTCCCTTCTAGTATTACAGCGAGAGGTAGAGAATACATCAAGCACCACGTGGTTAGTATACTGCCCTTCACTGAACAGAGAGAATCACAGTCACTGTTCACCATCATGGTGGTGGTGCCAAAGTGCAAAGCTAGAACTCTCTGGTATGCTCTTACTGTGTATCAGTTACTTTTTTGCTATGATAAAATATGCAACAGTTAGATGGTAAGGATGTGAGGCCCTTAGGGGTTTAGGGTAACTGCTCACATTGTGTCTATAATCAGGAAGCAGTGATTGTTGAAGGCATGTGCTCAACTCACATTCTTTTTTAAATTTATTTGTTTTGGGACTCCGGAGTGCGTCTTCCCACTTCAATTAACCTAATGTGTATAATCTCACACAGACATGCCCAGAGACTAAATTCCATTGCTATTTTATTTTATTTTATTTTATTTTATTTTATTTTATTTTATTTTATTTTATTTTATTTTATTTTATTTTATTTTATTTTATTTTATTTTTGGTCTTTTTGAGACAGGGTCTCATTGTATTGTAGCCCCAGCTGTCCTGGAACTCACTCTGTAGACCAGGCTGGCCTTGAACTCACAAAGATCCGCCTGCCTCTGCCTCCCAAGTGCTAGGATTAAAGGCGTGTTCCTGGCTTTCCATTGCTATTTTAAATCCCAGCAAAGTTGACAACCAGGATTGACTCTCATAAGCGGATAGCAGCAACTAAAATTTATGTGATGCATGCCTTAAGATAGACTGGTCTTAGTGCTTTATTCATGATTTGAAAAATAACATTACAGGGTAGATCCTCTATTTTGTAAGCAGAGAAACCGAGGCACAGAAAAGCTTATATACATTATTATTATACAAGATGAATGGCTGACGGGGTGTTTGAACTCGGGCATTCATATCTCATATCACCATCCTTTCTCCATTGTCTGCCCACCACGAGACCCTCAGCACTGTACCAAAAGTCTTCCATAGGGCTGGAGAGATGGCCTAGTGGTTAAGAGCGCCAACTGCTCTTGCAGAGAACCCGGGTTTGATCCCCAGCACCCACATGGCGGCCAAGAACCGTCTGAAACTCCAATTCCAGGAGAACTCCAGTTCCAGGGGAATCCGACACCCTCTTCTGACCTCCGTGACATTGCACGACATGGGTGCACACACTTGCATGCAGACAGTACATTCATAAACATACAGAAATAAAATAAAATTAAAAAAAATAAAAAAAGAATTTATTTAAAAAAAAACCAACAAAAAAACAAAAGTCTTCCATAAAAACCACCTAACACAGGTTGGCTTAAAACAACCAAATTTTATTGTCTCACAGTTGTAGTGGTCAGGAGTCCAGGGCCAGGAGTCAGCAGGGTTGATGCCTCCTGCAGGCTCTGAGAGAACCACAGTGTTTCTTTTCCGTGTGAGAACTCTGGAACTGACAATGTTTCTTATTTCTTGGCCTGTGTCTGCATTACTCCACCCTCCACCTCGTTTTCATATTGCCTTCTTCTCTCTGTGTGTGTGTTGCTGTGTACGCTCTCCTCCAAGGGTAAAGACAAGACTCATCAGGTTTAGAGCTACCCTACTCTAATACTGTACTATCTCCTATCAACTACTGACACCTGCAAAGACTCTTCTACATAAATACAGATCTTGGGGGCTCTGAGTGGACTTTTTTAGGTGGGAGACATTTAGTCTTTTTTTTTTAAATGAAAATTGATGAAGGCAGGTGTACTAATTAAAAATAATAAGACTGTAGTCATATTTTAGAACATAATTCTGACTGGTGGGGACCATGGGGATACTTGCTGCTTCTGCAGCTGCCCCTGCACCTGCCCTAAGTTAACATGTGCGCCAAGTCTGAACCCTGTTCACAGATGCTACTTTAATTCAGACATCATTCCTCACCCACACCCCTGCCCTAGGCGTCTCTCTGGTCAAACACCTCAAGTTCTTTCTTCCATTTTCCTACCATATGTGGTCTTGAGTTCTAGTCCTTCCTCATCTCACTCTCTTGAAGGGAAGCGGTGGGTTTGCGACTGTGGTAGGGTGCTGCACAGAGGGACATTCTAGATACAGTGACGTCACCGCAGCTGTTGATGATGGTCCTGCGATGCTGTTCCCTGCAGGGACTTTGTGCTCACCCCACAGCCTCTCATTATACCTAATCTCAGGAGCATCAGGAGAGTGAGGGGCTTGATGTTCGCATGGTCTCTGTGGCCTGCACAAGAGAATGAATGTGTTTGTGGTAGCTATTAGGCATCTGCATGGGCTCAGATTAAAGCTCCCACAGATGTCTGCCTCTTAGGTTGATCCTAGTCCCAGGAGGGCTATCAGTCTGGATTGTTTTCGTGGGAAAGGATAGAGGCACGGATCCAGGAGGTGGGGATGTCTGGTCCAAACTTTTGATCAGGCTGTGTGCCCTTTGATGTAGCAGACGGTGTTCCCTCCAAGAGCCAGGCAGAGGCCAGCAGGACAGTTTGCCTTCCCTGCATGCTCTGGCAGGTATGGCCACATGGGTGTGGCAGAGAATTCATCCTTGGACCATCCTTTATCATACTGGTCTTCCTCTTGATGTTCCTGGTCTGTTCTAAAGTTGATCTATTACATTATGAGATGGGAAACCGGTACCATCAGACCAGATCATTAATAGGATGAGTATTTGTTGGATACTTATTATATAGATGGCATAGCTGTAGACATGGAGATTCCCATAGTAGAGCACACAGAGCCAGCTTTTGAGAAGCTCACAGTCCAATATGGTAGAAAGACATTCACATAATCACCCCAGTAAGAGAAGGGCTGGTGGGAGCTATGTCTATTAGTAAGGGCAGCTATGGGTTGTTAAATTATGGTCTACAGGCTGAATCTAGCCAGCCAGATGTGTGTGTGTGTGTGTGTGTATGTGTGTGTGTGTGTGTGTACATGCCGTATGTGTGTATTATGTGTAATATACTAGAGGGTCTGCATGTGAATGGGTATACTCATCCATGTGTTCACTCAGAGGCTGGAGAAAGATGTCATACGTCTTCCTGACTCACTCTCTGCCTTCCTCCCTTGAGACAGGCTCTCTCATTTGACATGGACCCCATCACTTTTGCCTAGGCTAGCCCTCTGGGATCTGCCCATCTCTGCCTATCCCCTACCCTGGCATGGGGGTTACAGTAATTGTGGTCATGCCAATATTCTGACATGGGTGCTGGGGACCTGACCTTTGTGCTTGCTCAGCAAAGGTTGTTGTTGCCCAATGAAGCATCTCACTAGTTCTGCACCCCCTATTTTTTAATATTTTTAGATTTATTTTTATATATAATTTTTGAGACAGGGTCCAAGCTGGCATGAAGCATGCTGTGTAGACCAGGCTGGCCTCAATCTCACAGAGATCAACCTGCCTCTGTCTCCTGGGTGCTGAGATTAAAAGTGTGTGATACCATGCCTGGGAAGATTTATTTTTATTTTTATGTATATGAGTGCTTTGGCTGCATGTCTGAAAGTGCACCCTTGCATACAGTGGGGCCAGAACAGAGAGTCAGAGCCCCCAGAACTGGAGTTAAGGATGTGCTGGGAACCAACCGAAGTCCTCTGCAAGAGTAGATGGTGCTCTTAACTGCTAACCAGTCTCTTTAACCCATTTATTATTATTTTATTTTTTAAATTTTATTTATTTCTGTATGTGTATGAATGTACTGTCTGCATGTAGGTCTGTGCACCCGTGTCGTGCAATGCCGTGGAGGTCAGAAGAGGGTCTCGGATTCCCCTGGAACTAGAGTTCTCCTGGAATTGGAGTTTCAGATGGTTCTCAGCTGCCATGTGGGTGCTGGGGATCAAACCTGGGTCCTCTGCAAGAGCAGTTGGCCCTCTTAACTGCTAGGCCGTCTCTCCAGCCCCTATTTTATTTTATTTATTTTATTTTTTTAATTTAATTTATTTATATTTTCTGTGTATGAATGGATTGTCTGCGTGCAGGTCTGCGCACCCATGTCGTGCAATGCCACGGAGGTCAGAAGAGGG
>VZQC01005224.1:1764653-1884076 GCA_009823505.1 Rhizomys pruinosus
TTTTTTGTCTTTTTCGGTCTTTTTTGAGACTGGGTCTCCCTGTAGCCCCAGCTGTCCTGGAACTCACTCTGTAGACCAGGCTGGCCTTGAACTCACAGAACTCCACCTGCCTCTGCCTCCCAAGTGCTGGGATTAAAGGTGTGCGCCACCACGCCTGGTGAACAAACTGTCTTTCTTATTTGGCAACAGCTATTCCTCATGACTTCCAGACATATGATTTCTGAACTAGAAGACGATACTCACTTTGCTGCTGACTGCCCAGATGGGTCTTTTGGGCATATTTCATTGTCTTTAGGGGAGGGTTCTATAGATCAGGGATCAGAAGATCTTCACAAATATTTGGTGTGGTTGAGGGTCTGACTTCTGCTTTCTAGGGTTTCAACGTGTTTTTTCAGCTGGACTTTGAACAGTGCTTTTTGGTAGCTCCTGTGTGGGGGGTCCTGCAGAGTGGAGACCATGGTAATAAGTCAAGAGATCACTTCTGAGTGTCTGTTCATGAGGGTGCCCCAAATATGACAAGAGTGTCTGAGCTGTCACTTCCTTAGGCCTTTCCTGGGTGGCCCTGAAACTTTGGTTCAGGTGAAGACTTTGTTATAAGCAAAGTCAGCTGCCAGCCTTTCCTGGGTTTGGGACAGGCCTTGGTGGGCATTTGGCCTGTGGTGATCGTTGGCCACCCGCATCTAGGCCTTCTGATCAGAGTTGGAAAATGTCCTTAGCTTTCACCCAGAAGCGCCCAGGCCAGGAAGACCTTAGCTTCCTGCTAGAGTCATGGATTTCTTCCTGTCTTAATCCCAAACCACTGTATCTCTGGGAGGTCCCCACTCCTAGGGTAGAGGCTCCAGAGAACTGCCATGAAATCAGGGCTTCAGGGGTTAAAGCAGTGACCCAGGTAGGTGTCGATGTTATCTCAGGTCTGAAGTCATCTATCCCACAGCTATGTCCCAGTGTCTACGGGGATGACTGTGTGACCACAATCGCAGCACTACCTGGGAGAATGAACTCCTTCAGCTATTTGAGCATTAACTGTGATGGTCTGAGTGTGGGTCCCTGGGGTTTCCCTCCCCCTCACTATGGAGCCAATACATTTTTGGTCCCTGCTGAGGCCAGGGACTCTGGATTGGTGATATGTCCAAGGAGTCTAGGCAAGCCTGTCTCTCCTCTGTCCTACATGGTCTTCATAGTCATCTCCCCACCCTTCCTCTGGTGGCCACATTCTTGGGCCACAATGTGCTGCAGCTGATGTTCTCAGCTCATAGCAGGGACCAGGACCAGAGTACACGGAGGCCTCTGGGGTCAGCGCTGAGAGGGTTTGGCAGGACTGTGGGGAAGGAGGCTCACGGAGTATCAGTTTCCAGTGTTTGGCTGGGGCTGCATCCCATTCACTCTTGTCTCTCTAGAGGGAGAACGTGGTCTTGTGAAGCCACATGTGATCTTTGGATAACAACAAGAAGACATAAACAATCGGCATAATCTCACCAGGAGCCCGGAGAAGCAGCCAGAGACCTGGAGTTAGGTGGCGGGGACTGCAAGTCTATCTTAGTTCTCATCCCTGTTCTTTTTTTAAAATTTATTTATTATTTCTATTTTATGTGTATTAATGTTTCATTTGCATGTTTGTAGGTGCACCCATATCATGCAATGCCCACAGAGGAAAGAAGAGGGCACTGAATCCTCTGGAACTAGAGTTATGGACGGTTGTTAGCTGCCATGTGGGTGTTGGGAATTGAACCCAAGCCCTTTACAAGAGCAGTCAGTGCTCTTAACTGCTGAGCCATCTCTCCAGTGCCTCGTCTCTATTCTGATACCCTCAGCGACTAACATCTTGCAAAGGGATGGTCACAGACTTGCCCAAACTGATGGGCAATGTGGAGTGGCCTGGGATCAGGAAACCTGAATTTCTACCTTGATTCCATTACTACTTAGTTGTATATCTAAGCTTGTCTCAGTCTGTAGAGCTTAATGTTTTCATTTGCTACTAGAAGAATGTTTGTTAGGGGTCTTTGGAAATCTCTCTAACTCTGAAGTCCTATGAGTATGAAATGTCCCTGTATGCATGTTTTCATAACTGGCTCATGTGTTCATGAGCTGCCAATGTGGAGATGTTGACTTGCTCCATGGCCCTCTGATGCTTGACCAGTAACCAACGACTTTTACACTGTAATGCTTTTTTTATTTTTCAGAGTGTCCCTGATCCTTCTTAATATTACTGTATAGCTTATTAGCTTATGAGGAGGTGAGATTCCAAGTATATCCAGTTTCAGTTCAGTTTAGGTTCGGTTTCATGAGCACCAGAGAGTGTGCCAATGCTTCTCAGAGACGGAACAGAGATTTGCACTTATAGTAAGGACCAGGGTTCCAAGCAGATGGCAAAAGCCCTCCAGGGTCTTTCTAAGGCTCAAGAACAGGTAGAGACTTGAAAAACTTTAGTTGTGGGCATAAGAGAAACATTCAGAAGACACATGTAAGGACAATTGAATTATTTTCCACAAACTAAATTAGATTTTCGTTCTGTTGGCCAAAAGTCACCAATTATTTTCTGGAGCACAGTTGCCAATTTTTAGAGAATCATCACAAGATTCAAATAAAACCAGGGGCATATATGTGTACCGAAGTTTCAGTAAATACGTATTAAGCATTTGTTATATGCTAGGCCCCAAGGTAGCTGTTGAGGACAGAGCCAAGGTACATTCTTCGTCTTCATGAAGCTGTAGCTCTAAGTTGGAAGACAGCACTAAGTATCACTATGATTACAATGTCAGGTGCGGAGTTAGGAAGGAGAAGGGGGGGGGAGGCCGCAGGCAAGAGCAGGGAACCCACTGTAATCCAAGGACCCAGGAAGAGATGTTCAAGCTGAGCCTCCTTCATGCAGGAGTGGCTGGGATTAAATGTGAGGATCGTTTGGCAATGGAACCAGCTAGAACACGGGAGGCTTCTCGGGTGAGAAGCTAGGTGGAGCTGTCTTTGGTGGACACCACAGAGCGGGGCTGTGCAGTCAGACTCCAGGGAGGAAAAGGTATCTGTGGCTTAGCTCAGGGCTTTGTAATCTTTCTCTGCTAGTGTCGCCTTTCCAGCCAGGAAGTTTTTATGTGACTTCTGGTGTATAGGTATGTGGAATAGGTGTACAAATCAAAGCATGTACTGACAATAATCCATAAATTCATTTTATATTTTTCTTCTTAAAATATTTATTTTTTTTTATGTTATATGTGTAAATGCATTGGTAGCATGTTAGGTAGGTGCACCTGTGTCATGCAGTGCCTGCAGAGGTCAGAAGAAGGTGTCAGATCCCCTACAACTGGAGTTAGGAACAGTCATTAGCTGCCACGTGGGTGCTGACAACTGAACCTGGGTCTTCTGCAAGAGCAGCCAGTGCTCTTAATCACAGGGCCATCTGTCCAGCCCTGATAAAATTTATTTTCGAATAGTTCTCTGGTATACCTATAATTTTGCCATTCATTAAAGATAAAACCAAATTCATATAGTAATAGAGTGAATACGCTTGTTTTAAATTTATTTTTAATTGAATTTTTTGAGATTTTCATATGATGTAGTTTGATGGCATTAGATCTCTCCCCTAGGCACTCCTGCCCTCCATTGCCCCTGCCCAATTTAATGTACTCTCATATGTATATGGCCTACATATAATATAAACATAGATACATATACATATATATGTAAAATATGGCCTGTAGAATCTGATTTGTGTCCCCAAATGTCCTTTGGTGTGGGTCCATCCACTGGGCCCACCAAGAGTTCCATCTCTATAAGACATTGTCTTTTCCCTTCCCAACAGCTATCAATTGTTGAAAGCTCTTTAGTTTGGGTTGGGATTGTTTTAACCTATTTCCCCATGTCTATGCTGGGATTTTGTCTGGTTTGAGCTTACACAGGACTTGCGTGTGGTGTCACCGTTACTGTGAGGAGTTATTGACCAGATGTCTAGAAACCTCTGTTTCCTTGTGGTTATCCATCCCCCGTGGTTCTTACAATCCTTCCGCTTCCTGTTCCCCAATGACCCTGGACCTTGGGAGGCAGAGACGCTTTATTTAGGAATCAGCAGTCTGTGGTCTCTTGTTCTCTGCACGCTGGCCAGTTGTGGGTTTCTGTGTTAATCCACATCTTCTGGATAAAGAAACTTCTCTAGTAAGAGTTGTGAGAGATGCCTGCTCTGCCTCTGAGGGCCTGGATTAAAGGCATGCAGCACCATACCTGGTATGCTTGCTTATTTTTACATAAAGAATTAAATCTTTGCTAGATATGATGCTGTAGGGCATCAAATATTTTGGTTTTCTAATCATCAATGCTGAGAACATTATTTCATATAAACATGTAGTACAATATAGTAGAAATATGTTTAGTACCATTTCAGAAATTGGAAAGTCTGTCCTTATTCCAAGCTAAAATTAATTTAGTGTTTCTTTTCAAACAAAACAAATGTTAACAACTCAAACATCAATTAAAAAAATTAAACATTCTAGCATAGTACAATCTAGAGATATCCAACATGGGACTTACATGCTGAGGAAAATCTTAAAATTCTTTGCTTTTCCATAATTGAATCCATTATGTTTATGTAAGAGCAGAAAGCTTTGTGTGCACAGCAAAAACACTGTCATTTACAATATACACTAGCATCCAGTCTGAGCAAAGGAGTACACACTGTGTTGTAACTTTGGATCTGAGGCTGCAGTGAAGTTGTGGGATGCGACTCAGATGAGCAGTGGGACTTGGATGAGCACTGTGACTCGGATGAGCACTGTGACTCGGATGAGCACTGCGACTTGGATGAGCACTGTGACTCGGATGAGCACTGTGACTCGGATGAGCACTGTGACTTGGATGAGCATTGTGACTTGGATGAGCACTGGGACTTGGATGAGCACTGCGACTGGATGAGCACTGTGACTCAGATGAGCACTGTGACTTGGATGAGCACTGCGACTCGGATGAGCACTGTGACTCGGATGAGCACTGTGACTTGGATGAGCACTGCGACTTGGATGAGCACTGTGACTTGGATGAGCACTGCAACTTGGATGAGCACTGCAACTTGGATGAGTATTGTGACTTGGATGAGCACTGGGACTTGGATGAGCACTGCAACTTGGATGAGCATTGTGACTTGGATGAGCACTGTGACTTGGATGAGCACTGTGATTTGGATGAGCAGTGGGACTCGGATGAGCACTGGGACTCGGATGAGCACTGGGACTTGGATGAGCATTGGGACTAGGATGAGCACTGCCAGACCCCCTCAGACTCCTTACCTGCTTGATTTTGAATTAATTTTTGTCTGTTGTGCATTCAGAAGTCTTTAACTTGTGCAAAAAAAACCCCATTCAGTTAAACCTCTCCATAGAGTTCCTCAAACCACAGTTTGGGAAGTTGGCTCTTTGACAGTTGGAGGGACTGCTTTCGCCTTTGATGTGAGCCCAGCTCTCTACTGGTCTACTTAGTGGTGGACAGGTTTGGGAAACCAACTGTGGTGGTTTGAATGAATGTCCCCCATAGGCTGTAAGTATTCAGACATTTTGTCTCCAGTTGGTGGCACTGTTTTTGGAGGTCTTAGAATGTGTTGCTGTGCTAGAGGAAGTGTGTCACTGGGGGCAGGCTTAGTGAGTTTAACAAGCCTTGTGGTCTCCAGCCGCTCTCTCTGCTTCCTGTGCTCATTGCGAGATGTGACCCTCGGTTTGCTGCTCCAGTCTCCAGCCACCATGCCTCCCGCCACAATGGACTCTAATTCCCTGGAACCGTCAATCGTAAGCTCAAATAAACTCTTCCTTTTATAAGTTCCTTGGTCATGGTGTTTTATCACAGCAACAGAAAAGTGACTAATACAGTTATTTGGTACCAGAGAGTGGGCTGTTGGCTGTGAAGAACCTGACCATGTGGATGTTTGGAGAAATGTGGAAGACTTTGGAACTTTGGGCTAGAAAAGCTGTTGACTACTGTAAGCAGAGCTTAACGGGCCATTCTAGTAGAAGCCTGGAAGAAAGCATGGCTGCAAAAAATGTAGTTCCAGAGGAAAATAAAGACTTAGGCAGCAACTGGGATATTTTGATAAAGAGTCTGGCAGCAGTTTGCCCACAGCCCAAATGCTTGCCTGATGCTAAGTTGAAAAGCAATGGACTGATGTCTTTGGCGGAGGATATTTCAAGACAGCCTAATGTAGAAATGGTGGCATGGCTGTTAATGGTGAATATTGTACAGATCTACAGTGAAGAAGAGCAGATGGGGCAGAAAGAAATGCAGAATGTACAGTTTGGATCTGAAAACTGCACTAGGAAGATTAAAGGTGGGGCCAAGGCATGTGAAGGAGAGGCTCCCTTTCATAAGGAGACTAAAGTGATTAAGGAGAGGCCTGGAGATTTACAAGTAAACAAAAGAATCAGTACCTTCAGGGCAAGACCACACCCAGCTAATCCTCCAACAAGTCCAGGGCAGAGAAAAATTGCAAATGTGGTTAAAGTAGGAGAGAGTCCATCCCGAACTTGCAGCCAGATTCGGCAATTTCATTCACGTGGTGCTGGCTTTAGAGGCATGAAGTTTGCAAGAGTGAAGGGGTCATCAGTTCTTCCTCCACGGTTTCAGAGAGCCAAAGAGGCCAGGCAGAGTGCAGCAGGGGTGTCCCTGAATAAAGAAGGCCCTGATAGGCCATTGCATGAAGCTGTGAATGTGAAGCCTGGTTGGCAGCGGAGACCCCAAGAAGACATTCGAGATGCCAGACCTGTGAGATATTTGCCAAGGAGAGCTGCATACAGGGAGTGGTACCAGCCTAAGAAAGAGATGTATGTTGCAAGCAAAGCTGGAAGAGCTGAGCCATCTAAGCCCTTTGGAAGTCAAGTCCCAGAAGTCGCACATGGAGCTACTGGACTTGGTTTTTGCCCTGCTGGTTTTCGGTCTTGTTTTGGTCCAGTATTTCCTCACTATGCCTCTATTCCTCCCTTTTGGAATGGGAATGTGTATTCAGTTCCACTGTATGTTGGGAGTTCGTAATTTGCCTTTTGATTTTACAGGAGCTTACAGTTAGGAGATTGGCCTGAGTCTCAGAAGAGACTTTGGATTGTAGACTTTTGAATGGCATTGAAACTGGTAAAGACTATGGGGACTTTTAAGGTTGGACTAAATGCATTTTGCATTTTATAAGGTCAGGAGCCTATGGGGGCCAGGGAGTGGAATGTGGTGGTTTGAATGAGTGTCCCACATAGGCTTTAATTATTCAGACATTTGTCTCCAGTTGGTGGCACTGTTTTTGGAGGTCTTAGAATATGTGGCTGTGCTAGAGGAAGTATGTCACTGGGGGCAGGCTTAGTGAGTTTAACAAACCTCGTGGTTTCCAGCAGCTCTCTCTGCTTCCTGTGCTCATTGTGAGATTTGACCCTTGGTTTGCTGCTCCAGTCTCCAGCTGCCATGCCTCCTGCCACAATGGACTCTAATTCCCTGGAACTGTCAATTGTAAGCTCAAATAAACTCTTCCTTTTATAATTTCCTTGGTCATGGTGTTTTATCACAGCAACAGAAAAGTGACTAATACACCAACTGACAGTTCAAGTTCAAGGACACTGATAAACATGACTGAGGACGTTCCTTTCCTTTGGTGAGAGTGTTCATGCATCAGGGCTTTCTTACACTGTCTCCTTCCTTTCTTGACCAGAATTATGTCCTATGTTGCAGATTACGCCTTCACACCAACTTTTTTTAAATTTTATTTATTTCTGTATGTGTATGAATGTACTGTCTGCATGCAAGTTTGTGCACCCATGTCATGCAATGCCGCAGAGGTCAGAAGAGGGTGTCAGATTCCCCTGGAACTGGAGTTCTCCTGGAATTGGAGTTTCAGACGGTTCTCGGCCGCCATGTGGGTGCTGCGGATCAAACCCGGGTCCTCTGTAAGAGCGGTCGGCGCTCTTAACTGTTAGGCCATCTCTCCAGCCCCAACTTTTTTTTTGTCTCTTGTAGCTGGTCTGGAACTCATGATGTAGTCTGGTCTTGCTCTCCCAGAAATCTACCTGCCTCTGCCTCCTGAGTGTTGGGATTAAAGGTGTGTGCCACCATGCTCAGCCTTTTTATAGGAATTTTAATCCTAGTTGTCTGGTAAGATTTGGAAGCCCCTCCACTGACACTGAATAGTCATAAAACCACTTAGGGATGAGTCAGATGTCTAATGTCTTATACTTTATGTTGAATATCATGTGGGTTTCTGAAAGTAACGTACTCTGACCCTGTCTTCAAATGCTACAGCTGTATTATATATGAATATATGTAATTTTAATTTTATGTGTATGAGTGTATTGCCTGCATGTGTATAAGTGTACCCATGTTGTGCAATGCCCACAGAGGTCAGAAGAAAGCATTGGAGTTATGGACAGCTATTAGCTGCCATGTGGGTGCTGGGAATTTAACCTAGGTTCTCTGCAAGAGTAGTCAGTTCTCAGTTTCTGAGCTGTTCCTCCAGCTCATATATATATATATATATATATATATATATATATATATATATACATATATATGTATAATTTTATTTCTTTGTATTTTTTAATGTGTATGAGTATTTTGCCTGTTATGTGTACCATGTGCTTGGAGTACCCATGCAGGCCAGAAGAGGGTGTTGGATCCCCTGGAACTGCCATGTGGGTACTGGGAACTGAACTTGGATCCTCTGCTGGAGCAGTAAGTGCTCTTAACTGCTGAGCCATCTCCCCAGTCCCAAATACACTATATTTTTGACCTGCGAATTCCTTTAAGGCACAAGGGATATTTTAAGAATCCGGTAGATAATTTAAAAAGTACAAGGCAATAAAGGAAACAGAATCACTGACTCAGAATTTTAATCTAACAGAAACTGTTTTTTTCCGAGTGAGGATTTACTGTGTGTAACCGTATGTTATATGCTTGAGGAATATATAGAACTGGATTCTGTCTCTGCAGCTGAGAAGCAGGCCTAACATCTGGGCAGAAGCTAGTAAAATCTGATGTTCATGGAACATTCTTCAACAAGACACACTAACAGAGACTTCACCTACCATGTCTCAGGTCCTTATGGTTCAGAACTGTTTTTCATTTTCCTTATTCTTTTGAAGAAACTGAGGCTGACTTGGTTAAGTGAATTACTTCCCCAGCTTCCCACTGTGATACTAGGTTCGAGTCTTGATCTGTTGGAATGAGAAGCTCCCATCTTCCATCCCTCTTCTGTGTCCCAAAGAACACAAACCCCCAAGTAGGGCAGCACAGACAATATTTGGACTGAGAGAACAAGAAACATTTGTTTTGCTTTTTAGTCAAATACAGGTTAACCTCCACGTTTAGATCCTTGGGTTAATAAGAAAGAGCTTCGGCCTCCAGTGACGGCTCAACTCAGGAGTTTTCATGCATTTGTCTTCAGAAGGCGTAGAAAAGCACAGCAGCTAATATTTCACATCAGCTCAGCTGTTCTTTTATAGGACGGTAACCATCTTTCATGGCATGGAAGGAGCCCTGTGATTAGCAGTTAGTATGCAAACTGGCATTCCAGTTTTGATTTTTATTTCAAGCAAGTTCTGTTGGAGGAATATGGAGAAGCAGTGTGCTTTGCTGGAGAAAAATGAGCATCCCTACTGGGAACCGGTTTCGTAGACGTTGGTATAAGGTTGGGCTGCAGTGGGCAGAGCCTCTAAAGTCATAAGGGCATAGCAAGGGGGAAATTGGTCTTTCGAAGGTAGTAGCTGCAGAGCTGCTGAGAAACTCTGTGGAGTTAGACCCAGTTTCTCTCTTGATTCTTTGATGTTTCTGGCCTTGACTTTGACCTCAAGGTTTAAGATGGTTGTATCTAGGCAGCAGATGACGGGGAGGGAAGAAGACGAAGAGTCATAGGCACCTATTTGTGTCTTTGAAGAGGGCTGCTGGAAGGTGCTTTAGGATACATCCATCATTTGGTCAGCAATTACCCAAATTCTGGGAACGGCTCACGCAAAGGACATGTAGTCTTGATTCTAGAAGACCATCTGCTCAGTGAAAGATGAAATAAAGGAGAATGGCTGTCTAGGGACAGCGAGCCGTCTGCCACCCCAGCCATGGAATTTGGCCTTTGCCCTCCCAATCCTGCTTCGAACTTTGAACATCTGTACCCACTTAGTGGCCATTTGGCACTAGCCCAAGACACAATGTCTTGATAAAGTTAAACATACATTTGTCTCGATTAAGAAATAAAGACAAAATGTAAGATATTAAAATTAACGATGTCTTGATTTCATCTAAGTGAGAAGGATGGAACTTCTTGCCCTCTACCACACACACACACACACACACACACAAAAATCCTTTCTGAAGCCACGGTAACGAACTGGGGCTGGGGGGGGGCAGCCTTGCACGTAGCCGCTTTTCTTACCTTCTATTTTCAGTGATCGAAAAGCTCAAGTTGCAGTTTGAAATAGCAGCCCGCTGTCTAGCAGTCCTGGGTAATCTCACCAAGGATGGAAGTGGAAAACTGGGAGAGTTCTTGCAAAAGGATACTTTCAGGACTGGATCAGAACTGTGCTGCCCTTGCGAGCTGGAAGGCTGCGTGTCCGTCCCAAGGCTGTCATTAATGGCTCCTGTGCCCTTTGATTTGAGTGCATTGATTGAGAGACATTTTCAGCCACTAACATGGCATGCCACTCTCCTGTGCAAAGAGAAACCCACCAGGACAGAAAATACTTCCTGGTTTTCATAATTATTTTTATTGCATTTTCTTTGCTTGATATTAGGATGGTCGTTTCAACCTTCCTTGCCTTGTTTTCCCCAGTTGCAGAATGGGGGGCAAGTGGTAGCACCGGAAGTAGAATTTCTTGTGTATTCTTCCCTCTTCTGTCTTACAAAATCATGAGCTTTATTTCCTGAAGTGTTAGGTCTACAGGTCTGAATTACTGAAGGTGTGTGTGTGTGTGTGTGTGTGTGTGTGTGTGTGTGTGTGTGTGTGTATGACTTGGGATTGTAATATAAATATCCTTCCATTGCATTATGACTGTTCTAAAATACCTTTCTGTCTTCATCATTTTAGAAACACCTGAGTATTTTCATAGTCAGTGGGGAAAGGGATCTTCCACATGACCTATTTGTCTGCCTACCACACAGGAAAGGCACAGTCAGAGCTGGATGACTTCTACTATTATCTTCAACCTAAACCAAGATTACAGGGTGTTACCAGTGGACAACAACGAGACTCTGTAAATGAACCAGAGGGAATGATTTTCAAAGGGAGCACCTGGATGTGCTGACTGTACACAGAGTCCCCATCTTCTCAGTATGACTTTGTGTATCTTGCTTCACAAAGCACATGTTCTTCTGTCAGTAAAAACTTCCTCTCTTCTGGTGTCCAGGAATAAATGAACACGGTCGCCACCTAACACTTCTTTATGTGTTGCACTCTTGCAAGAACATGAGTCCCATCTGTCCCCTGGCAGCTTTATCTGAAAACGAATGGCACTTTGGCTACATCCTTGTCATCTTTCTATGGTGGTGTAATGACTATATACTTTCCAATAATGCACAATTGAACCATTCCACTTTCTCTCTGAACAAGTATTTGTGACTGCTTTTTTCAAATAGTTTTAAAGGAATGCTGAACAGTGATACTTTTCCAGTTCTTACTACTCAGTTTTGATCCTTTCTCATTCCTTGGTGACAAAGTTAATCAACTGCCCAAAACATTTACTCTGTGTGTGTGTGTGTGTGTGTGTGTGTGTGTGTGTGTTCGGAAAAATAAATGAGGTTTTATTTGAACATGAGGATGAATCTGCTGTAATCAGACAACTATTTATTTTAGACATGGTGATCAAGGTCAAGTGGATCACTGGCTTAATCTTATTTTTTCAGTCCTCACCACTGAATTTCCCTCTTTTTCCTTTTCTTTTTTGAGTGACATCCTCCTGCAATCCCATCACGTGTCCCACCGGACCATACTTGTGATTTATGTTTCAGTATTATTTCAAGTAGGGCTTTCTGCATTGTTGTTTATATCACAGATCTTAGGCTTATGTGGGTCCCTTTTGAGATTTGGGGCAACCACACAGCACAATGGTGGAAGAGAAGCACAGACTTGATCAATGAATGATAAAACCTATGGATGGAGGCAGATTTCAGGCTGTGGGCTGCAGTGAGATTTGCATGGAAATACAATTGTGTAATTTAAAATCTGTTAACAAATTGTTTTAATCAAATATTTCCCTCTGAATCCAGCAAACTCCAGGGACCACACTTTGGGAACAATGACCTATGGTTTTAGATTTCTAGAGCAGAATGGATAAGTTAGAGATGGGCGTGTGAAACTGGTTCCTAAAGATATTTAAGGGGAAAAAAGTCCCAAACTGAAGGAACAAGAAGTCTGGACACTTAGGGCTGTGAACTAAGAATTTAAGCTATGTTCTTACAAGTATTTCTATTTCTTCTTTCTTTGTACCTTGCAGAGTAAAAGCCAGGGATCCGTCTTTGTCCGGATACACGCCCCATGGCAGGTGCTGGCCAGAGAAGCAGAGTTCTTGAAGATCAAAGTTCCCACCAAGAAAGTATGAAGTTGTTTCTCCTGGGTTCTGGGCTTCCTCCCAAGGGCTGGATGCATGTGGATGACTTGGGAGCAGGGCCAGGGGTGTGTGGCTTTTGTGCCGTTGAAATCAAGCTTGTCTCCCTGAGGATCCTAACTATGTGGCTGTGAGGTGGGTGGGGCAGAGATCTGGTGTCTCTCTGTCTCTGTCAGACTTCCACATGGGCTGTGCTTTCTGAAAGGCAAGCATCTCTCATCTCAATTTCTCTATTACATTTCTTTTCCTGCTCTCTTGAGGTTCTAGAACCACCAGGGATTTCTCTGTAGTGAACACAGTAATGGCATGACACAGCAAGGCATGCACCAAGTCAGGAGTGTGCCGGCAAGATAGCATCAGTTTGCTGTTGTCATACCCATTCCAGTCATGGTGGTATGCCTCATTCATCTCTCTTATAAAATAGAAGGTTCTTCATCAAGTGAGTAGATTGAAATCCCGTCAGCAGCATTTTCATAATGTCCGTGCCAGCGTCTCACCCGGAGGTTTCAATTTGGTTGGTTGCTATGGAAGGAGTTTCTGAAACTAATGTTGCAGAAAAAAAAAAATCATCCCCAGGAGGTTGTGGTGTGTACCTGGGCAGGGACCTTTGAGTGTAGATGGTGTGGGGGAGGCAGTTTTCAAGTATAATAGTATATTCATAATTTAAAAATCTCCTAGTGGGGACTAGAGAGATAACTCAGCAGTTAAGAGCACTTCTTGCAGAAGACCTGGGTTCGATTCCTAGAACCCACATGGTGGCTAATAATTGCTTATAACTCCAGTTCCAGGGGATCAAATACTCTCTTCTGGCCTGTATGGATGTTGTACACATGTGGTGCACTTACATACATGCAGGCAGAAGCACTCCTACACATAAAATAAATAAATAGATAAATAAACAACTCCTCAGGGCAGTATGTCTCCTTGTATAATAAAACCTAGCAAATAAGTCCAAAGAGAAAGGAATCATTCATTCACAAATTCCTTAGTCTTTTTTTATTATGCAATTTAGGGGAAAGGTATAATGTTCAACTGTGATTATCTGAGGTGTCTCTTTGGGAGGGTGCTGGGGCAAGTGCTAGTTGTGTCAACCGTGAGTGAGACCTCTCTCTCTCTCTCTCTCCCTCTCTCTCTTTCTCTTTCTCTTTGTCTTATGGACACATACATTCACATACAGTGTTGTTTCAGGAATGGTGACCTATCTTTGCAGAGATCATCTTTGTCATTCTAACTACTATTACCATGGGTACCACCTCCCCAGCTTGAGCCCATCTTCATATCCTGCTACCTTCTCATCTCATCCTCATTATTGGTCACGTCCTTAGAGTCAGCAACACCATTTTGACTTACATCCTTGGCTATACTAACACCATCTTTGTTGCTAGCTGATCTATTCCCTCCATCAAAAATACTCATTGAATACTAGCATATGGCTGAGCCATAAGAAATCCCCCACCGGGTGTGGTGGCGCATGTCTTTAATCTCAGCATTTGGGAGGCAGAGGCAAGCGGATCTCTGTGAGTTCAAAGCCAGCCTGGTCTACATAGCGAGCTCCAGGCCAGCTGGGACTAAAGGGAGACCCTGTCTCAAAAAGACCAAAAAATAAAAAGAAAAAAGAAATCCTCCTACTCATGAAGAATAAAATCTAAAGATTCTGTTCTTATCATGTGTTAAATTGGGCTGTGGGGATAGGGCAGCCGTTAAAGGCTGAGGCTAAGAACCGCAAAAAACAATTATCTATTAAATAAGAAACACATACAAATATCAACTACAGTGTTTGGATAATAAAATATAAATTTGGGAGAGTTGCATGCCTGAAATACATTGTTTTACTTTTATTTATTTTTTACTTATTTATTGATTTTGGACACAAGGGTTCTCTCTGGAGCCGGGGCTGGCCTCAAACTCATCATATAGCACAGACTGGCCTCAGTCTTGAAATCCCTCTGTCTCAGTTGTCCAAGCTCTGAGACTATAGGAATGGGCCATCATACCTGGCTGCTCACACCAGTATTTTCTCCATATTGATATTTGCACACCATGCTTTTGTCTCTTCTTGATGCTACTGAACTAAATGTAAACGCCATCTTTGTTCTGGTCTACTCTCTTCCCTTGATGCCTTCCCAGTCTCCCTGCAACATAACCTGTCTCAGCCTTGGGCAGAAGCTTCTGCTTCTTTCTTGTGGAGTCCTGACTGGGCCTTTCCCTTAACCTCCTTTTCATTTTCTTCTATCTTCTTTCTTACTTCAATATGTTCTTTCCCTTTCACTTGGGTCTATTTGAGTAGCTAATGTCTTAATCTCATTCTCAAGTCCTCCAGTCAGTTTCCTTCCTGACAAGACAGGCAGCCAATGCTGATGGAACGCCTTCTGTGTGGAGCCTTTGGAGCGGCACCAAGGCCACAGAGCAGCTCAGGCCCCCGGGAGCCTAGAGTCACAGGGTAACAGGAAGAGTGTGGAGATCCTGACATAAGGCAGTGATTGAAGCCCCAGTCAATTGCACCCCATCTGCAGAGCACTGTTCTGCCTGGAAGGTGGTGGGCGGGGGAGCTGGGTGAGGCTGAGCTGAGCCCTGTGGCTGCTCCTCCAGGCTACACAGAAAGCAGAAAGCACTTTCTCCTAGCATATCTGGGTCCCAGACTCCACACAGGTGGACGGTTCTGGCATCCTTCTGTGGCTTCAGCCACATGGCCCGGGCTGTTCTCTATATCCACAGCAAGCAGTGTTTTGTAGCCAGGCTCACAGGGGGTCTTATAAGCAGATGAGGAAGCTATAACTTGGTGTACGGGGTAGGATGCATGTGTTTGTATAAATTAATCAGAGACTCTGATCCCAGGACTGGGGGGTGGGTTAAGCCCAGTTCCTGCAGTGGGAGACACTGCAGTCTGGAGGGCTGGGTCTGGGCCCATAATATCTCCTCCATTTTAAAATGGGTTTGAAAAGTGACTAAAATGAGAATAAACCACATTGGCAGAGAGCCATATCCTGGAAGTGGTGGGATTGTGAAGGAAGAGCAACGCATGACATAGGATCAGTTAAGTGTCTTCTAGGCCAATGAGGGCTTGGATCATAACCCAGCAGGGTCCGGGGAGACTAGAAAGATGTGGAGGAAATCATGAAGTTGAGATCTCAAACCTGGATAAATCCATCGTAATGTGTCCAGGGACTCAGAGTCCTGAGCACAGATATTAACTGGGAGGGGGACTCTTGGAAGAAAGCATTTGTTTTCCAAAAACAACAACACAAGGGCCAGCGCTGTGCAAAGTGCACTCAACGTGTATACACAGGAGGGGGCGGGAACCAGGAGGGGGTGGGAAGGCCTGGGCTCTGGTCCGGAACAGCCTAGGAAGATTTGAGATGGGTCGTGTTGGGTGCAAGTGCTTTCTCACTGCTCCCCATTACCAAGGAAGTCCTTCTAGACCGTGCTTGGCCTCTATGCTCCCATCCCGTTCACTTGCTTATGTAAGTGAATGAACACTTCTTTTCCCACCTTCCACACTTACATTCTCCAAGCCTTTAGCAGAGACGAGGCTGGCGAGGGGTGGAGGATTGATAATCTGAGGCTGTTGGGGATTCATATGAATCCAGCCAAAGTCCCTTATATTTGAAGACGTGACAGAACTGAATGAGTTGGGCAGATGCCACTGCTGTCAGCACTTTGGTGGCTATTGGTGGTAGATTGAGTGCTGTCCCCTAGGACTCCATAAGGATGATAGCTTAGGTATCCTTTGCATGTAAAGATGTGATAAATGAGCAAGTTGGACCTTTTCAGCAAAGCAGACTTAGGTCTATGCATATCTGAAACTGAGGGACTCTTAGGATGACAACTGGTATAGAGAGCAGTGAGGTTGCATGTTAGAATGTCTGCCACGAGGGCTGCAGAGATGGCTCAGCGGTTAAGAGCACCGACTGCTCTTGCAGAGGACCCGGGTTTGATTCCCAGCACCCACATGGCAGCTAAGAACCATCTTTAAGCCAGGCATGGTGGCTCACGCCTTTAATCCCAGCACTTGGGAGGCAGAGGCAGACAGATCTGTTCAAAGCCAGCCTGGTCTACAGAGTGAGTTCCAAGCCAGCTGGGACTATAGGGAGACCCCCGTCTCAAGAAAGAATGTCTGCCACACAATGTGCACCATGTCTGACAACTGCCATCATCTACACTGCTGCTCTTGTGTGGCTCAGGCCCTGTGTGTCAGGCTGCATAGTCAGCACTAGACGGCACTGTTCTTTTCTCTTCTTTCCTTTTCTCTCCCTTCACAGCCACTATCTGCAGCACTGGGAAAAATGAGTCCAGTCCTTTCATTCTGCTAAGGCAGCCAGCAGCCCAGATACAGAGTCTGGAGAGGCAGGCACAGATGGTGGTTAGACTATGGACTCAGGGGGTTTCTGTTTCCTAGAGAGTGGGATGTCGGTAACATGATGGCTCCATATGTGGGGTGTACAGGGCCCTGACTGTGAAAGCTTGTGGGAAGATGCTCAGACTCATCCTAGCAGGGAGAGCTGGGGGCACGCACTGCAAAGGAGAGGCAGCAGTGTGGCAGGAGAGACCTGAGTTCCACCATGGGCTCTGGCCTTGGGCGTAGAACATATCTGATATATTTAATTCATATGTATCTTAGTCTACTTCTCAAATAAAGTCTGAGATGGTTTCGAATAAATAAAAGAATACAAATGGATTCTTTTACAAAGGGACAGATTAAAAAGAACACTGAAGGTGACAAGGGGGGGCAGGAGAAATAAAGATAAAAGAAATCGAGAATGAAGGCGACTGACACAGCGAGACAGAATTTCATGCTGAGCGTCCTGGTATCCAGAGCAGATGAGACTAACGGCTTGTGTCATCTGCAGTAGTAAGCAACTGATTTGTCAAAGGAGACAAACTATTTCCTGTCATCAAAGTATAGTTTTCTTCAAAGGCCCAGAACAATGTAAAAGGCAATGTTTTCAGTGATAAATTTCACATATAGGGTTGCGATGACCTTTTTAAATTGATTTCTTAAATTGTATTTTTTTTATTTTTAGTTATGTGTATACGTGTGCAGGGATATGTGTGTATGAGTGGAGTTCCATAGAGGCCACAAAAGGGTGTCAGATCTCCTGGAGCTGGAGTGATAGGAGATTGTAAGATACCCAGTGTGGGTGCTGGGAACCAAACTTGGGTCCTTTGGAACAGCAGCAAGTGCTCTTAACTACCGAGCCATCCCTTCAGCCCTTGAGATGATCTTTTCTTTCGTTTTAAATATAACATTTTTATTAATTCTTTGAGAATTTCATACAAGGTATTTTGATCATATCCACCTCTACTGTTCTCCCTAACTCTTCCCAGCTCCCCCCACCTCTCTATACTCCCCAACTTCAAGTCCTTTTTTTAAAATTTTATTTATTTATTTATGTGTATGAATGTACTGTCTGCATGTAGGTTTGTGCACCTGTGTCGTGCAATGCCACGGAGGTCAGAAGAGGGTCTCGAATTCCCCTTGAACTTGAGTTCTCCTGGAATTGGAGTTACAGACGGTTCTTAGCCGCCTGTAACCTGTGGGTGCTGGGGATCGAACCCGGGTCCTCTACAAGAGCAGTCGGTGCTCTTAACTGCTAAGCTATCTCTCCAGCCCATGTCCTTTTTTAAAATAACCATTGTGTCCAATTTGTGCTGCCTATAAATTCCTGGGTATGAGGCCATCCACTGGATCATTGTCAACCTACCAAGGACCATATCCTTAAAGAAAACTGATATTTCCTCCCCTAGAAGTTGTCAGTTGTCCATAGTTTCTCAGTTAGGGGTGATGGCTCTTGAGCCCGTTCTGCCTCCACTGTGGAATATTGACTGGCTTGATATTGTACAGATCTTGGGCAAGCAACCACAGCTGCTGCCAGTCATGTCATGTCCAGAACTGGATTTGAAGTGTACATGCTCAGGCTAGTTTATTAAAGCCTGTGTGTTGTTTATTGTATCACCTTATAATATGAATGTTAAATACTTACCCAAAATCTCAAAGCTTGAAGAAGTGACCCAGGAATTCAAAATCATGTTTTTCTGACCCTAAAGCTATGTTCCTAATTCTCTTACTTTATTGAAAAATCTACAGTTGGATCAGAGGTGGGTGGTGTGCTCTGGAAAGGCACTTTTCTTTTTTTTAATTTCTGGTTATACTTTCCTTTTTTTTCTTCATATATATATATATATATATATATATTTGTACAAGATGGAAAGGCACTTTTCAAGTAGAACAATATAGTCTTGGATTTTATACAAGAAAATTTTCTAAGTCTAACATACTCAAGAAGCACTAGCCATTACATTTTGTCTGAACAAGTACAATCTTAGAAGCCTTAAAGAGAAAAGTAGTTGCTTTTTGCTCCACATCATTTCTGCTGAAGCCCTGTTAATGCTCTGTGAACCAATGCTGTACAGAGCTACTGCAGAGAGTTTCACTGGAGATTCAGCTGTCCTGGGTGGAAAGGCATTGTTTATAGTTCCTTCATGGCTGTGGATTAGCTTTGTAAGTAAGGTAAGGAGGCCGGACCCTAAATTCTTTGTTTAGCTTTAAAATGTGCCCTGTGTATAAAACAAATGACAGCCTGTAAATCTGTTGGTTTGTTGTCTATCTATCTATCATCTATCTATCTATCTATCTATCTATCTATCTATCTATCTATCTATCAATCTATAACCTGTCTATGTATTATCTATCTATCATCTATCTATCAATCTATCATCTGTCTATGTATTATCTATCTATCATCTGTCCATGTATTATCTATCTATCCATCTATCATCTATATATCTCTCTGTCTATTCTATCTATCTATCTATCTATCTATCTATCTATCTATCTATCATCTATCTACCTATCTATCTATGCATCATCTATATATCTGTCTATGTGTCTTTCTATTATCTATGTATCATCTATATATCTATCTGCCATCTATCTACCTATCTATCATCTGTCTGTCTGTCTATCTATCTATCTATTATCTATCTACCTATCTATGTATCATCTATATATCTGTCTATCTGCCTATCTATTATCTGTATATCATCTATCTATCTATCTTAGCTAGCTATCATTCATCTATCATCTATCTTAGCCAGCTATCATTCATCTATCTATCTATCTATCTATCTATCTATCTATCTATCTATCATCTACCTATCTATGTAGATTTATGCTCTTATTGCTGTTAGTGGAGAAGCCTGGAGACAGATTCTCTTTGGGTCGGCCACACTCTTGCTGGTACATTTGTCTTATGTGTGCCATCTCTCCAAGGCAGCCTGCAGTGAGGAGGACTCCTTAGCTTATTCTGTTGAGTTCCCCTGCTGGACCGATCTCTTCCAAACCAGGTCTCTCTGTGGGGCCTACCCAAGCTCCTTGATGTAGACTTTCATCGAAAGCAGAGCAGCTGTATCTATGGGACAGAACCTAATCCCTGAAGGATTAGACATCTGTCCCTTGTCCTATAATGGCCTCCCCTCTCCATCCTCAATAATCAACCCCACCACATTCTTTGGCCCCCAGCCTCCATCTCATTCTCCTCAGTGATGCTCTCTTATTCTTTCAATCCTCCTCTTTTGGATACTTAGACATTAAAAAAATTATTTTTTGATACTTAGTCATTATTTAGTCAGTGTCTACCTTACCCATAGATTTTTCTCTGGGTGCTTTGGGGACCTTATTATTGGTTTTTCACATGTACACAAATCCTCTGGGAGCAGGAAACTTATGTTTCTTCTGGATTTCCTGAAAATAAGTATTGCGTTCCATTTAAACAACAGTTGCTCAATATACACTAGACTGGCCCATCAATGGCACATAGTTCCTGCTCCTTCAGGCCTGCGACCTTCCTTTGGTTCTGCTCCTCAAGCATAATAATGGACATCTCAGTTCACAGCTGCCTACTGCCCATGCAAAAGTCAGCAGCAGAAGCTACTCTCTTCCCTGCCAATTCCTTCCTTCATCAAGTGCTGGCTTGTTTACTCTTTGGAACTGTTTTGACACTTAAGTGAATCCAGAAAGTAAAACTCAAGAGAGCCAGGTGTGGTGGCCTCACCTACAATCACAGCACTTTTCCAGCAGAGGCAAGAGAATCGATAGGAAGTGAAGGAAAAGTTAAGAGTTTGAAACTCCAGAATTTTAATAAGGTGGGGAACATGAAGACCTTTGGTCTTGGGGACAAGTGTTGCTATCTACCTAGCCTTAAGAATGCACCGCTGGGGCTGGAGAGATGGCCTAGCGGTTAAGAGCGCTGACCGCTCTTATAGAGGACCCGGGTTCGATCCCCAGCACCCACATGGCAGCCGGAGAACCATCTGAAACTCCAATTCCAGGAGAACTCCAGTTCCAGGGGAATCCGACACCCTCTTCTGACCTCCGCGGCATTGCACGACACGGGTGCACAGACCTACATGCAGACAGTACATTGATACACATACAGAAATAAATAAATGCCGGGCATGGTGGTGCACGCCTTTAATCCTAGCACTTGGGAGGCAGAGGCACGCGGATCTCTGTAAGTTCGAGGCCAGTCTGGTCTACAGAGTGAGTTCCAGGACAGCCAGAGCTACAGGGAGACCCTGTCTCAAAAAAAGACCAAAAAAAAAAAAAAAAAAAGAATGCACCGCTGGCTGGACAGATGATTTTTGTTACCATTGTCAATAATTTTCTTTTCTTTTATGGGTACAAGTGTATTGTCTGCATGTATGTAAGTGCACCTGTGTTGTACAATGCCCGTGTATGTCAGAAGAAGGCGTTGGATCCCCTGGAACTGGATTTACCGTGTGGGTTCTGGGAGCTAAACCTGGGTCCTCTGCAAGAACAGCCAGTGCTCTTAACTGCTGAGCCATCTCTCCAGCCCCATCGTCAATAATTTTTTAATGGGCTAGAACTATAGCTGTTTCCATAGGGCTGGTTGGAGGCTGGGCCTCCTTCTTGTTGTTGCTTGTTCTCAAACATTTGTTTTTAATAGAAGCCCGTAGGGGAGGGAGGGAAGAAGAGAAAGAGTATTTATATTTCCTATCTTTATGGGCTTTTTAGTGTGTGCTCCTTGATTACTATTTAAATAGCCAGAAAGAGTGCAGAACGCTTTGAGCTTTCATTCTTTTTGTTTTGTTTTGTTTTCTGTCATGCTCCTCAGCTTCAAAAATCAGAGAGGAAGAAAAAAATGGTGGTACCTGAGTGCTGTGGTTCTGGGGAAGAGGCTGAGATGGGACATGGCATGTCCTGACCATGCAGGTGGACACAGGTCTGTGAGCACACGAGTCTGACCCAAGACTCGAGGACATTTCAAAGTGTGATGAGCTCTGAGCAGTGGCTCGTACCTGTGATCCTGGCACTCAGTATGACGAAGCAGGAGGACTGTGTGAGTTCAAGGCCAGCTTAGACTTCACAGTGACTTCCATGCCAACCTGGGCTACCGAGTGAGGCCTTGTTTCCAAACAAACATGAAGCTATCTCAGGACAAGAATTTAAACTTTACTCTGTTTAGATTCACAGTGAAAAATCAAGTACAAGTGGTGGTCTTATTTATTAAAACCTTCAAGTCAGGACTGTCTGAATTGGGTAGAACATGCCAACTAGGGCTGGCTGGGACTTAGACAGGGGACCCAGGGCTAGCAGGAATAAAAGTGGAGGGTACGGCCAGACTGTCCATTGGATTTATAATGTAAAAGAGGATGGTTTTTAGAGAGATGGAACTGTTAGCAGTAATGCTGGCACGATAGTAGTAAACCAAGACAGTTCTGGGTACTTGGTCATGTGATTGGTTACTCTGCTTTCCAGGGTGGTCGTGCTGCTGTAATTGTTCACTTTTCTTATTGCAATGATAAAAAAAAAAAAAAACCCTGACAAATTGCAGCTTAGAAGTGGAAGGGCTTATCTTGACTCTTGCTTTGAGAGGGAAGTAGCCTTCATGTTGGAGAAGGTACAGGAGAGTTCAGGTGTGTGGCTGGGACTCCTCCTCCCACCTGGGGAGACCAGGAACCAAAGAGCAGTGGTGGCCTTTGATTGGCTTCTCCCATTTGTCTTTGGCCAGGGACCTCCACTTATAGGATGCTGCTGCCAAGTCACCATGGGTCTTCCCTCTTCAGTTAAACTTCTCTGGAAAGATCCTTAAAGGTGTGTCTCCTAGGTGATTCTAAATCTAGGCAGGTTGACAATGAAGATTAATCACTACATCGTGTTTGTGAATGTATGGAGTGGAACTCACCTGGAGGAGAGGCCGGGGAGCAGGCAGGAGACGTCAGCTTCTTGTACTTGGGGCTTGTGGGTGAAAGTTTCATCCCCTCAGTACTTGTTCAGTGATCAGCTGGCTCTGGATGGCTCCTCAAACCTGACCTGTACATTTTCAGTAAAAACTGAAAGCTGATTAGCTCATGATTAGCAGTGAAGTAGACTAGGGTGGGTGCATTTATACCACAGAAATTAAAAAAAAATCTGTTACATACCAGCACCCCTACCCCTACATCCTATTTTCAAGAGTGTCACCCATTTACCAGACCTCCCCTGAGATAACCCTAAGTATGTGACCCAGGTGAAAAGTCACAGTGGGACCTTGAGGTCCATTGTCTTTGGGCTTGGACCGGTGGAATCTGCCTTTATATGTTTCTTGCCTGAGACATGAACCCCAGGCCTCTTGTCAGAGAAGGCCCAGGAATGAGATGACTGGGTAGAAGTTAATGTTCTAGCACAGCCCACTTGCTTTCTCTATATGGAACACACTGATTTCTTTATTCCTCCAAACACAAGCCTGCTTCCCTCTGGGGCCTTTCTGATTGCCATTGGCCTGGTCTTCAGGATGCTCTCTAGATGTTCCAGATCCCTCTCCTACTCCACAGGGATCTCGTATGTTCCCTCCTCAGGCCGGCCTTACCATTCATTCAGCCTCCCATTCGCTGTGATTCAGCATTATCTGCATTTGTTTCACTGTTAGTCACCTGTGTCCCTGCTACACTGGAGGATCCATGAGGGCCTGGACTATGCTGTGCTGGAGATGTCTCATGTAGAGTAGACACTATATAAATGTCAATGGCAAATGAATAAATGAGTCATATGTCTCAGATCGCCTCATCGGTGGTGGCCTGCCCAACACTGATGCTAAGATGGGTTCTGAGATACTACTCAGGGGCAACAAAAACTGATTTGTTAAGGCCATCCAGCACTAGTAGCCATCCAGCACTAGTAACAATTCAACATCAGTAACCATTCCTGATCCGGGTCCCCAGGATCTCCCTCGGTGACCAAGAAAATTAGGAAAAGTCAAGTTATGCCTGGGATACAGTGAGGTTAATTGGGACAGACTCAGGGCCTTTGAAAGGTTATATTTTCTATTTATCAATCTATTGATTCATCATCCATCGATCTGCCCATTTATCCATCTGCCCATCCTGTCTCCTCCTTTAATCTACCATCCCATCTGATGAAAATTTCTGAGAATTGTTATGTCTCAGATACTCTGCTAATGTAGTAGAGACCATAGCTGTCCTCTCTGGCCCCACTGACTTTTAAAATGTTTTCTTTTCTTTGTTTTTATTTTATGTGTATGAACACATTGTCTCCATGTATGTAATTTCACCCATGTTATGCAATGCCCAAGGAAGTCAGATCTTCTGGAATTGGAGTTATGGACAGTTGTTAGTTGCCATGTAGGTGCCGGGATTTGAACCTGGGTCGTCTGCAAGAGCAATCAGTGCTCCTAACCACTGAGCCATCTCTCCAGCTCCCTCCCCATTGGCTTTTATGTGGTTAAGGATTCAATATTATATGGGTTGGTGTATCCTGGGAAACACCCATAGGCAAGCAAGAATGGTGTATTATGAGAGAGCCAACCAGAATCACACAGGGGTAGGAGAGGAAAGCATTATTTGAACTCAGACCTGTGAGCGGGGCAGGAATTTGCTTACTTGGAAGGGGAAATGAAAACCTTTCCAGAGAGGAAAAAAGTCCCCAGGCCCCAGGGTCAGAAAATGTCACCTGTGAGAGGGCTTGTGAGGAGCCAGGATGGATACCAACCAGAATGAGTGAAGTCGAAAGAGACTGAAGAGGGGGCTGCCGGGAGGTAGGGCTCCGAAGGGGCCTTGTCAGCCATGAAATCTGAAAAAGGTTTGATTTCATCCCAAACTCTAAAAGTCAGCAAACATCCATTCATGTGTAGAGGACGTGGTGACAGCAGAAATCAAAACCATAAATGGATACAGAATTGGACAACAGAGTAAGTGCATTTTTGTCAGTAGATCACTGCCGACAGGAAGCTCACCTGTGGGCTCTGGTAGGGTGAGGGGCTTTGCAGCCCCTGGCTGTGCACACGGAGGACCCCCTTCTGGCTCTAGGTTACAGCTGATCTTAGCAGCCGCTGCTGGTGTTTCTATTTTGATTGGGGGATATCTTAATACTCACTTGCATGGGCAAACGTGGTTATGGGCAGTGAGTGAAGGTAGATGTTCAGCAGCCTAGAACTCCCTGGTCCTGGGTCAGTGCCTGTCCTGTATCACCTGGAGAAGGTGACAGCGGACAAGCTCTGGGAATCTTTGGTCCAGTAACTCTTCACATTTTAGCTGCACGGCCTTCCATCCTTGCCCGCTTAGTGCCTGCATCCACGTTCCATCTCATTTGTCCCACTTCTCTGCCCGGCTAGGCTTTTTGAAATTAAAGGGGAGCAGAGGGCATGAGATAGTCCTGAGAGAGAGAGAGAGAGAGAGAGAGAGAGAGAGAGAGAGAGAGAACAACAGTTGAATGTCAGTCATGTGGTAACTGGGGGGGGGGAACAGGAAACAAACAAGAAGAGAGATAGGTAATCGGAAATTATTTCCATTCACACAATGCTCCCAGATCCATCCTCATGACTGGCTTGTATTCCTCCTGGCTGGTCTTTCCTGCCAGTTGTAGGGGAGGCTCCTCACAGGCCGGTTCAGGTACAGGGAGCCTGGTGTGGGGCAGGGGTGCTGGAGAGATGGCTCAGCAGTTAAGATCACTGGCTGCTCTTGCAGAGGACCTGGGTTCAAATCCCAGCACCCATATGGCTCACTCCATAACTCCAGTTCCACAGGAGCTAATGCTCTCTTCTGACCTCCATGAGCATTACAGACATGACAATGTATGTAGTTACATACATACAGGCAATATAGTCACACACATAAAAAATATTTTATTTATTTATTTATTTATTTATTTATTTTTTATGTGTATGGGTGTACTGTCTGCATGTGGGTTGGTGTACCTGTGTCATGCAATGCTGCAGAGGTCAGAAGAGGGTGTCGGATTCCCCTGGAACTGGAATCAAAGACAGTTCTTAGCAGCCGTGTGGTTGCTGGGAATTGAACCCAGGTCCTCTGCAAGAGGAGTCTGTGCTCTTAACTGCTGAGCCATCTCTCCAGCCCTAAAATAAAACTCTCATTAATTCAGTGTTTAAATAAAAAATTATTTTTATCTAAAAAAAAGTAGCTTAGGGATCATTGAGATTATAGTAGTTACATCTTACATTGTTATGCATTTTCCTTGATATGTGGGGTCTTTGGTAACATTGTACATTTTAATTAAGCTTGCTATGACACCTTGGTTTTCTTATCTGTAATGTGGGGATGGTGACTTGTATCTTGTCCAAGAGAGACATCACTAGGATCTTGGTTCCCTGTGTCCTAGGGACACACATGATTTTAATGCAGAGAGGAAACAAATCTACCCTCAGGGTTGTAGGACCACACTGCTGTGGCCCTCTAGGGGGTGAGGAGACCGAGGGAGATGAGGAAGAAAGAAGAAAAAAAGAAATCTCAGTCAACCCCTTAGACAGTGAAGCCAAAGCAAGCTTTTATGAGAACCACATTTGAGCCTAGGACTAAAAAATAAGAGCAACATACTTTAAAAATTATTTATGATTTTAAGCACATGAAAGGCGTATCATGTACCCAGGGAGGGCATAATAGGGAACAGCTGGCTAACATGTGCCTCACCATTTCTGAAGATGTTCATAATTCTCTGATGTCCAAGAATAACAGTAATAACGATGCCACCTCTGATTGTATTAATAATAATAGTAAAGAGCACTGGGGTGCCTTTCCCAGAAGGCACTAGGAGAACCATGGGCTAAAAGGGGGTGCTCCAGTATGCTTCCTTCTTAGAGGCAGGCTAGGGAGCCCTGCCAAGGATCAAAGGCCCTCAGGGTCCAGGAAAGAGCCCTGGATGGACGATCCAGAAAACCCAATTTCTAGGCTTGATTTTTGCCTCTGACTCTGGCAATTCCCTGTGTCTCTGAGCCTTAGTGTTTTGTGTGCTGGACAAAGATACTATTGTTACCAGGTGCAGGTACTGGATGTACTGCTCAGCATCCTGCATGGGGTAGGGTCATTGTCACCCTGTCCACTTGTCACCATCGGCCACCGGACTTAGGACTCAACAACCTCCAGGAGGTGCCTGGAAGTGCTTGTGATTGATTGTGTGCTTCTTTCCATTAAATGTTTAAAGTCATGGTGTGTTATGCTTGGGGAATTTCTTTCTAAGCTATTTAGTCCAGTTCCCACTTTTACAGTTTGTTAAGTGGGTCTGGAGGAACTCTCAGTCTAAGGCTAATTATCCACCACTGAGTAAACCAGTGCTCACCCAGTGCCCCAGAAATTATGGGATTTTCCCATCTGGCTGGTGGAAATAGGTGCCACTCTCAATCTTTCCAGATGGTTCTTTCTTCAGTCTGGAGTAGTTTCCTCACACCTAGGCAGCTAAATTCTCAAGGGAGCACCTTCCAAAGGCCTCTGAAGTTCTCAGGGTCCTGCTCCTTCCCCAGATATTCTATCTTGTGAATTATTGTTGCCTTGATTTTTGTAGACGATATTTCTGTCTCTGTGACTTGGGATTCTACAGAGTTCCATTCATTCGCCCTTGACTCTCCAGGGGGCACCCTGACCAGTTCTCCACCTGTCTATCTTCTGCTTTTTTCTTTGTCTTTTTTGAGACATGGTTTCCCTCTAGCCCTAGCTGGCTTTGAACTCACTCTTGTAGACCAGGCTGGCCTTGAACTCACAGAGATCTGCCTGCCTCTGCCTCTCGAGTGCTAGGATTAAAGGCGGGCACCATCACGCCCTGCTTAAAGACAGTTCTTAGCTGGGAATCGAACCTGGGTCCTCTGCAAGAGCAGTCAGCGCTCTTAACTGCTGAGCCATCTCTCCAGCCCCTATCTCCTTCTTTTTCGTGATCTCTTTTCTCTGTTGTCTGATGTTCAGTATCTTGGTAACCATCATGTAATGCAATTTGTCTGGGTATTAAGATTTTTCTCAGGATGGATGGTTAAATCTGATCTCTGCTCTCCTGTCATGGTGGGAAATAGAAGACTCTCATTTTCTCCTTAGAGGTGAAGAAACACAGAGGGAAATTTTCTTGTCAAAAGTTACACAGGGACCAGACACAGCTCCTTCTATCAGTAAACACTATTGGCTTCCTACTATGTGTAAACCACCCCCTCCCCGGGGAGAGGTCTCTGGTCTCTAGAACTCTCTGCTACAGGGAAGGCAAAAAACCCCAAGAATTAGAGATAGATAAGTGACAAGAAAAGTAGACAATAACACATTTAAGATGTAGCCATGCCAGGATGCATGACAGGAAGGAAGTGGGCAGGGAAGGTTTTCTGGGAGAGATGGTGCTGAACCTTGCTGATGAAGGAGGCAGAGGATTTATTCAGGTTCTAAACAACCTTACTAGGTGTAGCGCATACAAAGATATGAGGTAAGAAGGGGGACCTTTGCCCCCTGGGCCTTGTGCTCGTGGCACTGCACTGCGAGTGGGGACTCTGGCTACATTTCCGGGAGGATCTCTGCGGCATGGGAACAATCTCTGTTCAACTTAAATTGGCTGTGGAGTTTCAACCTGGGAATTTTTGTGAAGAACCTCATTTGTGGTTGCGGAGTAGAATGGCCTTCCTTGGTGTTTGTCCTGAAGGTTAATGATGATTTCAGGGATTTGGAGTGCTCCCTATGGAGAAATTTTTATCTCCATCACACTTGTGTTCCCACTGAAAACACAGCACAGGAGCCCACTATTGTTAGCTCATTTTTCTAAATACATACAGCCAGACCCATCACCAAGTTGAGGCCCAGGAACTGCCTGTCAGTTCTCAGATAAAGTTCTGACAGAACCAGGTCTTGGGATAACTGCTAGAATCTAGACCTGTGCTTTCTGAATGCAGGAAGCCCTGGGACCTGTGGATTGGGCTGTCAGGGAAGGAACCTTTTATAATGAAGAGACCTTGGGCTTCGTCCCTCAGCTTGGTTTAATTCTCTCAAGGCCAGTCACGTGATGACTGTTTGTATTCTAGCCCAGGCTCCTTCAGTGGCACCAACTTCTGTCTAAACTGACTCCTAGAGATTCGCCATTCACTGGTCCATGAGAAGCCGTGTGGAATTATGATCTGGTAGGGAAAGTTGGACACTCATCAAATATTCAGCCAAAAAACCTGAAGCTATAAGTGTGTCAAGTGTTCTGGAGGAGAGGAATTTGGGTCCATGAAGTAACATGAAGGCAAGACTCAGTCTTCTTAGAGCCAGGAAAACCTTTCTGCAGGAAGCGATGGAAATTTGCGTGAGGTCTCAGGAGTGAGTGGAGTTGGTGGGGTGGGAGGAGCTGACTCTTGCAGAGGGCTCCTCATGCAGGAAGAAATGGACTGAGGTCCAGCAGATGGGTAAGGGAAAAAGGGACCAGGAGGCCAGGTAAATGTGCAGGTGTTCCCGTGGTCAAACCCAGGGGTTGTGAAGAATTCTGGTCTTCATCCTAAGAACAGTGGGGGATACTGAGATGTTTTTACCCTGGAAGGCACATGGCCATATGTCACTTCTGAAACATCACCGTGTCTCCAGTGTGGAAGTGGGTGAGGTCACAATGCTAGACCAAGTACAGGATGCCAGTGTATTATCAGTTAGCTTTCCATAAATACCTGACTTAGACTGTGTAATAAAGTACAGGATGCCAGTGTATTATCAGTTAGCTTTCCATAAGTACCTGACTTCTTAGACTACGTAATAAAGTGAAGAAAAGTTTATTTGGGCCATGGTTATAGAAGTTCAAGTTCAAGACCCCACAGGGCCATGAACTTAGGTGTCTGATAAGGGTGACCCTCATGATAGGAGTCCTTGTCAGAGTAAGAGTTCTCACGCCTCAGTTAGGGAGAGGCAGGGGGCATGGAGGAAGATGGGGGGGAATATATAAAATAGGTTGAAGCCTCTGTTTCAAAGATATGACCCAGTTACTTAAGGACCTCTCACTAGCTCCATCTCCTAAAGGTCCCATCACTTTTTAATAGTTCCGCCCTGGGGACCAAGCCCTTTATATAGTGGCCTTTGGAGAATGCCTAAGACCCACGCTGTAGTGAGACCAGCTAACTCCCCTTAAACATAGCATTTCTCTCTTTTTAAAAAAATATTCTATTTATTATTTTTGTGTGTATGAGTGTATTGCCTGCATGTATGTTAGTGTACCCATGTCATGGGGTACCACAGATGTCAGAAGTGAGCATCAGATTCCCATGGAACTGGAGTTACAGACAGTTGTTAGCCACCATGTGGGTTCTGGAAATCAAACTTGGGTCCTCTGCAAAAGCAGCCAATGCTCTTAACTGCTGAGCCTTCTTTCTAACCCCCAGCGTGAAGTTTTCTACTTTTCTGTGTGTCTGGAATGTCTTTGCTTATGTCTGTTGACGTTTGATTCACTAAATATATTTATAATGTTCATAGATGCACGATCAAAAAAGATGTAACAGGTACAGGGAAAAAACAATGCCCATTACTGGAGAGATGGTGAAACAAATTAGGATTTGCAAGTACTGTAGACTTCTGAACACCTGTTAATGTAGCCCTTCATCAATTGCCCTGGAGATTCATCTGTGATTTATTAATAAAGGAAAAAAGCAAATTGTAGAGCAATATAGGCAGTATGAATATACCTCTTAATAGAGGAACACACACACACACATACACATACACACATACACACATACATACATACTTACATACACACATACACACATACATACATACTTACATACACATACACATACACACATACACATACACACACAAGCACACACACAGCCATATGTTTGAAGATTTGGGACAAAATACCCTACAAAGTGTTAACAGAGTGCTTCTTTGGAGGAAAGGTAAGACTGGTTCAAAAGTGAAAAGAAACTCTTAGCATTTAGTTAATATTTGCCTATGATTTTTGTTTATCATAACTATGTTAATTTTATAACAATATATTGAGATGCTTTTAAGAAGTAAAGTGGTTCTGTCTCATTTATTGGTTTGAAAGTCTCTTTTTCTCCTCTTCTGTCATTATTATTAGTATTATTTTATTTATTTATTTTTTGTCTGAGACAGGGTCTCCCTATAGCCCCAGCTGGCCTGGAACTCACTCTGTAGACCAGGCTGGCCTTGAACTCACAGAGATCTGCCTGCCTCTGCCTCCTGAGTGCTTCTGTCATTATTTTTAATAAAATGAAACAGAAAATGTTCTCCTTCTTTTAAACCCAGCTAAAATGCATCATCCTCAGTGAAGCACTGTTCACACTCCTCGGCTGGGGGTGCTGCTTCTTTTCTTGAAGCCCTGAAGCCCTGGGCATGCCTCTGACTGCCTCTGTCTTAGTCTTCTCACAACACTCTTCTGTGAGTCTTTTTGCTCAGGAACTAGAGAACATCACGAGAGAGAAGCAAGTAAGCTTTTAAGTCTGAAGATCTGGACACTGGCTCTTGCTCTTTTTATATATTGCAGTGACTAATTAACCCAAACTCAGCAGCTCAATAGTATTTAAAACTTGATAGTTAATAGTGACTTTGAGCAGAGGTGGGCTTGAGATCATTTGGCTCCACATGGTGGTAACTGGGGTCTCTCAGGACTTCTCAGGGCAGAAGCTTGTGATCTTACAGGGCAGAGCTGGCTACTACCCCTACTGTTGTTTTCTTCTGGTCCAGTGGCCATAGAGACCATCTAGATTTGGGGACAGAGTGGGAACAAATACTCTGTCTTGAAAGGAGAATTACCTATCTAGAAACTTTGTCCATCATTCATATAGCCAGCTAGTCAAGGAGTATGACCTCTATGCCTTGGTTATGACCTTTGTGCTCCAGCTACATACCAAAAGGACAAAAATTGTAATGTAGGCAGAACCTGCCTGTGCAATATCAAAAAATCCTACACGGAGGCTACAGAGATGGCTCAGGTTAAGAGCACTGGCTGTTCTTGCAGAGGACCTGGGTTTGAATCCCAGCACCCACATAGAGGCTAACCATCTGTATCTTCAGTTCTAGGGGACCCAAAACCCTCTCCTGACCTCTGGAGGCACTTCACAATGTAGGTGCACTTACATACATGCAGACAATACAGTCCTACACATAAAAATATAAATAAATATTTAAAAAACTCCTATATGAACCCAAACTATTAATGATCATCTTGACACTCTCTATCTCACTTGTTCAATATTTGGGGGCTAAGGAGATAGCTCAGTTGGTGGTAAAGTGCTTACCATGCAAGCAGGAGGACTTGAATTCATTCCCCTACACCCATGTAAAAATCTAGGTGTGCCAGGTGTGGTGGTGCACACCTTTAATCCCAGCACTCGGGAGGGAGAGGCAGGAGGATCTCTGTGAGTTCAAGGCACCTGGTCTACAGAGCGAGTTCCAGGCCAGGGGGGGCTACAGGGAGACCCCGTCTTACAGAGACCAAAATAAATAAATAAATAAATAAATAAATGGCTAGTTTCACTTGTAATCATAGTACAAAGGAGGCCAGAGATAGGAGATCCCTGGGGTAAGTCCAGGTCCCAGTAAGGGACTGTGTCTCAGAAAATAAGGAGATGGCATCTGAGAAATAGTCCATGAGACATGAACTTGACTTCTGGCTCTACATGCACACACGTATGTGTGTCCATACACATGTCCACCCACACTCTTACACATACACTTTTAATACTTTAAAGGCAAATACATTTAAACACAGACAGGTCCCCTAAGAAACACATAAAGGATAATGCTGCATTATCACAGACACACATGATGTGGGTGGAGAGTACATTGTATTAACCCGATGTGAGTTAAATCTGAGTTTGCCACCCATTGTACTATGTGTGGCCTTTGTTGATCCAACTCATCTATTGGAACCTTAATTTCCTCATTGTAATATGGGAGCAATCCCTAAGTGGGCTGCTCAGAGTAGCAGAGCCTGTTGAGTCAGGCACATTATTTCTATACTATAATTGGATATGGCTTTGTCGGGTGGAGGTATGGTGATTGTCTTGTGGTAGGCTTGTAATTTCTCCTAAGATGACGTGATGGTCATATAGAAAGTTGGAAATTTGCTTGTTTCTTTGCGCTGGTCATCTCCACAGCACACATGATAGAGACTTTTGAAAAGCAGAGAGTGGGGAAAAAGACCAGCCTTGCTTCTTTTTTAAAATTATTTATTATTTTTTATGTGTGTGAGTGTACCGTCTGCATGTAGGTTGGTGCACCTGTATCGTGTGCTGGGAATCGAACCCGGGTCCTCTGCAAGAGCAGTCATCTGACTGAGCCATCTCTCTGAGCCATCTCTCCAGCTGAGCCATCTCTCCAGCTGAGCCATCTCTCCAGCTCCCAACCTTGCTTCTTATTCGTCCCAGTACCTCTGTGCCCACAGTGTTTCCCCAGGGACCTGTGCTCTGTGCAGCTCTGGCTGTGGCCTTGGTCTTCAAGTCTTGCAGGTGTGGGCAAGTAGCATCCTTCTTTTCTTTTCTTTTCCACCTATGGCTTTGTTTTTCACAGATGTACGAGATCAAAGCAGGAGGCAGCATAGCGAAGAAGTTCAATGCGATTCTACAGAAGCTGAGCTCGCCTCTGCAGCCCAGAGTTCCTGAACACAGCAACAACAGGATGAAAAACCTCTCTTACCCCTTCTCCAGGGAGAAGATGTACCTGTGAGTATTGGAGCCATCAGGGGAGGGGCAGGAGAGGTGAGGGCGAAGGAAGTCCGTGAGGGAGTGGCCCTGCCTGCTTCATCTAATGACTTTTTGACACTATGTGATAAACCAGAGAGAAGGTTCTGGATTTGTGTGTTCTCACTGCCTATTCATGATCTTCTTGATTCTGTGGAGAATCTTAATTCCCCATCCCGGAAGAGTGAATACAAATCTCTCTGTGGGAAAAGCTATTGGGAAACGATCTAGAAGGGATGGTCTTAGCAGGGAGGTGGGGAGCGAGAGACGCAGCCATGAGGTGTCAGCTCTGTTCTAGGAGCTGAGGGTGTAAGTCAGAGGTGGTAAGAACTGAGTGAGCGAGGCAGGAAAGGGAGGGCAGAGAGCACAGAAAGAGCCACTGATTTTAGGAGCAGTTCTGTATTCTCTGGAGAATGTCTCCCACCTATCGCACCGTGCCAGATAATAATTCTTTACACGTGTATATGCTCAGTAAGTCCCCAACCCCCTTGGCGGGGTTATAACTATTCTTCAGTTTCAGAGAGGAAACCAAAGTTCAAAGATCAATCCAGGGCCACACAGCTATAAGGAGCAGAGCCAGGACCAGAACCAGGACCGTGACCCTTTCCTTGCACGATCGTCACACTCTCATCTCCCTCCCATTTTAATGGGACCACTTTTTGTTGCTAACAACTTTCTTTCTTCTGTGTCTTTGTTTTTTTTTTTTTTTCTTTTCTTCCTTTTTTGTGACTCACTGAGTTTAGTTAGGGTTACTTTCATGAACATGGGTTGGGCAGCTAACATCTTGCCACGCCACAGAAGATGATTCCCCTTCTTCTAGTAGTTTTTAACTGCCAGTGGGTCTTCAGGAAGGATAAGGCNAAAAAATAGAAGAGTAAGGGGCTGGAGAGATGGCCTAGTGTTAAGAGCAAGAGTGCCGAATGCTCTTACAGAGGACCTGGGTTTGATTCCCAGCACCCACATGGCAGCTGAGAACCGTCTTTAACTCCATTTCCAGGGGAATCCAGTGCCTTCTTCTGACCTCCGCAGCATTGCATGACACAGATGCACAGACCTAAATTCATGCACATAAAAAATAGATAAAAATAAAAAATAGAAGAATATAATAAAAACACGATTAAATTTATGTATAGGAAACACAGACCTTGGCTCAACTTTCCCAAAACTAATGAACTTTTATTGACATAAAGAGCTTTTCATTAACTGTTTGAAAATGGATTCTTTCTGCAGCTTCGAGATTGTATCCAAAAGACCTTGAATGAGTGGAGCTCCCAAATCAGCCCTGATTTGGCCAGGGTAAGTTCAGAATGTGAATGCAGAAATCATAGGGGCTGAAGGGGAGGTAAGCAGAAAATTAAATTTCTCGGTTTGATGAGAAGGAGGCAGGAGGCAGTTAGCCATGAAGTGCTTTGCAGCTCTTGTGCTGACGTGGCAGCTCTCATCTGACAGATGGAGCAGGGAAGTAGAACATCTAGACTCCATCAGCTCTCATCTGACAGATGGAGCAGGGAAGCAGAACATCTAGACTCCATCAGCTCTCATCTGATAGGTGGAGCCAGGGAAGCAGAACATCTAGACTCCCATCACCTCTCATCTGATAGGTGGAGCCAGGGAAGCAGAACATCTAGACTCCATCAGCTCTTCATTTAGGATGCTCCTGCTTAATTCCACCACCATTTCCTCACCCATCAGTGTTTTTGTTCTAGTTAGCATTTGGTCTAGAATGATTATCAGCCTTGGTTGGTAGATTGCTTTAGTAGAACATCACCCCAATACCACGGTAACTAGAAATAATTTTTTTAAATGTCAGTTTCTGAAAAGACAGTAAGGAACTATATATATATATATAATTTTTTTTTGAGACAAGGTTTCCCTATAGCCCCAGCTGGCCTGGAACTCACTCTGTAGACCAGGCTGGCCTTGAACTCACAGAGATCCACCTGCCTCTCAAGTGCTAGGATTAAAGGTGTGCGCCACCATGCCGGGCTTAAAGATGGTTCTTAGCCGCCATGTGGGTGCTGGGAATTGAACCTGGGTCCTCTGCAAGAGCAGTCGGTGCTCTTAACCACTGAGCCATCTTTCCAGCCCCATGAAATGTCATTTTGAAAGACAGTTATAGTTCCAACACTCCAAATTAGGCTTTTTTGTTGTATTTTCACTCTTTGTCCTGGCACAGGTACATTTCTCACATGCTTTAATTTTGAGAACTTGCCAGTATAATATTTTTCTACTCACTAACTTTTCATAATTAAAATGTTCAGTTCAATGACTTAATAATCTTTCACATCAATTTTGGAATTTGATTAACTTTGTAATGGATATTTTTATAATTTTCTTCTGTTCAAATGCTTTTCCTTATAACAAATTCCTACAATGAGTTTTCGGAATTATTGGATCAAAAGAAGCATACACACTGTTTGTATGAGTATGGTGTAGACCAGAGTGTGTGTATGAGCGTCTTGCCATACTGCTTCCTAAAGGCTTGCTCCTGGCTGGGGCACGGGGGGCGGGCAGTGGTCTCAGGGAAAGGGTGGGAGAATGAGTTCACCAATTGATTTTTCCACGTCTCTAGGTACAACATCCAGGAAAAGGACACATTCTTTGACAACGCTACCCGTAGCCGCATTGTAAGTAAAGGGCGTACTGAGTTAAGGAGGGATGTGGGGGGGGGAGGCTGGTGCCTAGTTGGCAGGACATTTCCTTATCTTCCTCGTTAGCTTTCATCATTATTTCTTGGGGTTGCCTAGAGACTGACAGAGCCTCCAAGAGCAGCACCATCCCAGTAGCAAAGGAAACAGACCACGAGTTCCCTCGCCAAGCTTCAAGGGGTTGTGACTGCTTGTGGACTCTCCACAGAAGCCTTTCTTAAAGTCACAGAATCAGGGAATGTCAAGAGATGATGGAACCTGAAGCCACTTAAGGTGACCTCCTTGGTTTGCAGTTAAAGAAATTGAGGTTCCGAGAAGCAATGCATTAGAAAAAAATTGTATAGACTGTTAGTGTCTGAAAAAGACTAGAAGCAGTTCTGATTGCTGGGCCACTCTGTTCATTACAAATCTTTCTTTCAAGTCCACATCAAGGACTCATGTCAATTTATATACCAGGAAAAGCTAATTAGCCAACTTGCTCCAAAGAAAAACATTAGCCCACATTAACAATATTCATTAACCAATTTTCTTGACTTTTTATGGTCTTTCTTTCTTTCTTTCTTTCTTTCTTTCTTTCTTTCTTTCTTTCTTTCTTTCTTTCTCTCTCTCTCTTTCTTTCTTTCTTTCTTTCTCTCTCTCTTTCCTTTCCTTTCTCTCTGTCTTTCTTTCTTTCTTTCCTTTCCTTTCTCTCTCTCTCTTTCTTTCTCTTTCTTTCTTTCTTTCTTTCTTTCTTTCTTTCTTTCTTTCTTTCTTTCTTTCTTTCTTTCTTTCCTCCTTTCCCTCCCTCCCTCCCTCCCTTCTTTTCTTCCTTCCTTCCTTCCTTCCTTCCTTCCTTCCTTCCTTCCTTCCTTCCTTCCTTCCTCATTTCCTTCTCCCCTCCCCCTCTCTCCCTCTCTCATCTCTGTCTGTCTTTCTTTCCTTTATACCAAGGTTTCTAAGTGTCTGATCACAATCCAAATCTGCATCCGGCCTGTGTTCCTGTGGTCCCATCTCCAGCCACACAGTGTCCTTGTTTACTCATCCGCTTGTTTCCCACCATTCTAGTGGTTACTCAGTCTATGGCAGAGGGGGAAATGGGCCTGGAGCCAGCTAGAATTTACACTCACATGGGGAGCACAGAAGTGGCACGTCCTTAGACAGTGTCCTTAGACAGCTTACCTTTCCCTCACTGAAGAACTAAGGGTACAAGACTTAGACTTCCAAGGCAGTTTGATAAGAAGGGTAGGAAGGGGCAGGAGACCAAAGAAAGTTCCAGAGTGTTACCCAGACACAGAGCCAAATGACCCAGACACAGAGACAAATGGCCTGAACTCTTGCTTTCAAGAAATACAAGAAAACATCTCTGTTCTCTTCATGTCATAGTCTAGGAGGGATTAAAAATGTACATGTGATTTCTTTTTTTTCTTCCTATGGAAAGGGGGGGGTGAACTTCCCGTTTTCTTTGATGCTATTATAAGCTGATAAATCTCACCATGGCTTGGGTTCCATAGACTGTGTGTGCACGTGGGGAGTTGCAGTGTGTGGAGATTAACTGATAATTGCAAAGTGCTTGTAAAATAATACAATGCTGTATAAATGCTGTTCCTAATTATTATTGCTGTTGAATTACTGCTCTGTATTAGAAACAGAATTAAACACTCTTGGGCCCCATTCTGCTGGAAGTGGTTTATTTACCACTCCCCATGGGTCTGTGGCTGGAATATGGGAGTGTGAATAACGATGGTGGAATACATCTTTCCTGCCTTCCTCCTTCTGGAAGCTTCTTTCTCCCCTTTCTACTCTTTCCCCAGTCTACATCTCAGTATGAGAAGGATGGAAAAGAGGCTTGAATTTTGACTTGGCTGCTCTGGATTTTTGATTGATGCCTAACTTGGGTCTGCAACTGTTTTCTGTCCCCCTAATCTTTGATGGCCTGATTGTTTGCTCCAAAACAGATATCCTTGCTGGGACCCAGTAGGAAGTCATTGGGTGCCCAGCACTGGGCTACCTATGTCTTGGATTCTCTGCATGTGAGAGACAGGGTCTTGTTAGGCCTGTGGGACCAGAGTTGCCACAGGCATAGAGCCAGCACCCATTTAGGGCCCAGTTTTGTACTGTAAGGCAGGAGCTTGAGCAGGGCATAGACTGTTCTTATCTGGAAGGGCTAGAAGACGGGAACAACTTGGAGAAACGAGAATGCACGTATAGGCTGCGTACTTCAGCTCGGGACACGCTCCTGCAACTTGTCCTGGGCTCCTCAGGCCCTCGGCTCCTCAGGCCCTCGGCCCACTGCTGTTAGGGGAAGTGTAGACCTAAAGTGGACTCTGACCCCTGGGCATCTGACAGCGTGCTCTGTGCTTTCCCAGCGGTCCCCCAGGCTCTCCCACCAGTCAGCATGTGCCCTGGCTGGTGAAGGAGGAGTGTCTTGGAACCTAAAGGGGACCACTACCTTCCCTGAGGCTCCCCCACATGGGGAACAGACCCAGACACTTCCTCCCCAGCCCTCAAGAGGGGGGGGGTGGCCCTTGCCTTCCCTCAGTCACAGCAGCCAATTTACAGCCTTTCATTGATTGTTTTCCAGGGTGGGGTGGAAAAGGGAGTGAGCGCCCGAGGGGTTAAATTCTTTGCTTCCTCAAAGTACTCAAGCTTGAATGGGTTTGACAAGCACGCCATGAGCTCGGCACATGCTTGGCGTCCCAACCCTCCCTCCAAATGGGCCCCCACCACCTCCATCCCCACCAGCCCGCCCCACAGGCGGCGGTGACGCGCATGTGGTCCAGGCATTCACCGTCCTGCTGTCGTTCCCTCTTAGGTGCACGAGATTCTGAAGCGTACAACCTGTTCTCGAGCCAACAACACGATGGGTAAGGAGCCCTCTGGCGCTGTGGGCCGGGCTGCGAGCGAGGAACCAGGCGGTGCTTGCTTTCAACAGCTTCTTTGGTGGGCAGAAGGGAGCGTCCCAGACCTGCATCCCCCAAGTTGAGCAGCCCGTCTGGGCCCTGGAGCAAGAGTACCCCGTTATGGCCTAGCTGGGATGCTCCTGGGCTTGAAACTTCTCCCATACCTCCATCTCAGGGCAGTTGGAACTTTTCCACCTGCCCGTTTTCTTATGTCACCTGCACCTTTCCCTTTACCCATAATGCAACTCCACAGTTTCCAATAACTTTTAATAACCACGGTCAGTTTCCCAATTATTTTTAGGAAGAGAAGAGTCTCAGAAATCCCGAGTCTAATCCATTAAGTCATTCTTCTCATCGAGAGATGACCAGTGTGTCATCTTAGACAGCGAGGGACCCTAAGGTCCAAAGGTGCCTCTTCTAAACCCAGTATTCACTTCACCGTGACTTGTGGAATCCATCCACCTTGTGGTTTGTTTTTCAAATATGAGCATTTCCATATATTCGAAGCAAAATCCTCAGCATTCCAGTTTGTAGTTTAAGGCAGGCAGTCCGGATGTTATCTGATTAGCTGGAGACATACATGATGGCAGAGCAGAAAATGTAAGCTGGGACCACCACCTCACCCTGCTGCTGTGTAGAAGACACCTGAGCTTGCGCACAACCATTCTTTCCCCAAGTAACCGCAGGGGGTGAGGCTCTTCCGAGGAGCTGTTGTCTCCAATTGCTTTTCAGTCTTAGAGAGTTACCCCAGAATAAAATCTGTGATGACCCATCTTGGGTTTGTGAGGAAACTTTGAGAAGAAAAGTCTAGTCCCATGGAGTCAAGTTTAGTGAGCGGGGAGGCTGTCAGGTTGAGGGGTGATCATGGAGATGGCAGTTCATATCTGAGAGTTTATATAAAACTCACGAAGGGGCTGGAGAGATGGCTCGGTGGTTCAGAGCACTGAGAGCTCTTGCAGAGGACCCGGGTTCAAATCCTAGCACCTACGTGGTGGCTAACGACTGCTTGTAACTCCAGTTCCAGGGGATGTGAGACCCTCTTCTGACCTCCTTGGGCATTGCAGGACATGGGTGCACCTACTTACATGCAGGCAATACATATACATAAAATAAAATAAAAATAAAAAATATTTAAAAAATTCATGAGCTACCCCTGTAACAAAGGAACCCCAGCACTAATGAAGAAATCAGAACAGATTTCTTTTTTATTTCTTTTCATTTATTTATTTATTTATTTATAATTTTAATTAAAAACAAACAAACAAACAATAAGAAAACAAATTCCAATGTAAAATAAAAAACTTTTTTTTAACTAGGTAATTGGTGCTAGCATCCACAGCAGAACAGATTTCTTAGAGTGATGAGATCCCTTGTACAGGAGGTGCTCTGCAACTCAAGGGGATAATCGTGTCTACTCATGCTCACTTTGATGTTCATCTTGATACACAATTCCACATGATACTCCATTTTAAAAGAACCTGTGTCTCCTACGCCATGTTATTTAACTAGACTATGTTGCTAACAAGGCACACCCTAGCCAGAGTGTGAGGCACCTGCCCAACCCCAATTTATAGACCAATCAGAGACCGTGCTCTGGGTTGCCATTTTGTCCCAAGGACAGCCAGAGTGGTTAGAAGGTCTGAGATTGCATGTTGTATTTCCCAGAGCCTTTAGCAAATTTCTTGGATTTATCTTCACTTCCTGTCCAGCCCACTCCTCAGTTCCACTTATGTGACTTTTCCCCGTTTACATCCTCCTCAGTTTGCAACAAATCGCTTCCTTACTTACGTGTTATTGGTGATTTCTTATCTCCTGTATTTCACACCGTCTTTCCTGGTGTTTGTCTTCCCTTCCTGTAGCTTCTGAAAGCTTCTTTACTGAACCTCCATCCTCTGAGGTGTATTTCTAGGGGCGCTGTTGAGTGCTGCATACCATTGTCTGTTGCTACTCATGATCTTTCTTCCATTCCTCCTCGGTACTTTAGGTGGTGTCTGTTCCAAGTTCCTTTGACTCATTCTTAAGACCCTCCTATCCCCTCCCCCATTATCCAATGGTCTCTTCTTCCTCTCCTTCCCTGACTTACCTTCCTATTAATGTGACCACTGTCCTCTCCAGTGATGGTCCTGTTGTCTGAATGTCCCAGCTTCATCATTGCTCATTCCTAGGTCAAATCACTGGCCATGGACTCTCCCCTAGTTCTCTTTCCTCAGAACATCCACCAGCCCCAGTCTCTTTCTTTATTCTTTACAGTCATGGCTTTGACTCCCAAACAGTGATTCCTAGATGTGTATACAAATCATCCTTTATGTCTGCATGCACTGAGCTTTCAGTCTCTACATTCTCCTGTTGACTTTATTTTTTGTTGTTGTTGTTTTTGTATTTTTTAAAGATTTTTTAAAATTTATTTATTTTTGTATGTGTATGAATGTACTGTTTGCATGTAGGTCTGTGCACTCGTGTGGTGCAATGCTGCGGAGGTCAGAAGAGGGTGTCGGATTCCCCTGGAACTGGAGTTCTCCTGGAATTGGAGTTACAGATGGTTCTCAGCTGCCATGTGGGTGCTGGGGATCGAACCCGGGTCCTCTGCAAGAGGAGTCAGTGCTCTTACTTGGCGCTCTTAACCGCTAGACTATCTCTCCAGCCCCATGTTTTTGTATTTTTTAAGACAAGGTCTATTGGTAGCCCCAGATGGCCTAGAACTCACCATGTAGACCAGGCTGGCCTCAATCTCACAGAGATCCTCCTGCCTCTGCCTCCAGAGTGGTGAGATTAAAGGTGTGTGCCACCACACCCAGCTTCAGGTGACTTTATTTTTTTAAATTTTTTAAATTTTTTAATTTACTTTTTATATGTATGAGTGTGCTGTCTGTATGTAGGTTTGTGCACCTGTGTCGTGCAATGCCGTGGAAGTCAGATGAGTGTGTCAGATTCCCCTGGAACTGGAGTTAAAGACGGTTCTCAGCCACCATGTGGGTGCTGGGGATTGAACCTGGGTCCTCTGCAAGAACAGTTGGAGCTCTTAACCACTAGGTCATCTCTCCAGCACTTCAGGTGACTTTATTTAATGAATAATTTTTTTTGACAGTTATTCTTTTTTTATGAATTAATTTTTTAAATGTAAAGCCTTTAGTTCCATGGAAGTTGCTGGTGAATTCCTGACTACCTATGCTCACAGAAAAGTCATTTAACTTTTCTGCAACTCAGTTTCCTTTTGTGTAGAATGAGGATAATAAGTTTCTCTTTCAAAATTCTTGCAAAGATTAAATAAGCAACTGTTTGTTTTATAAACCAAGAAGTCCTTAAAAGATAATGCTTTTTGGAAAGATAATCTCTAGGCTTATTGGAAGGTCACACAAAGCCTGTCTGCTTTAACTCCAAAGGTTTTGTTTTTAATTTTCCTTTGAGAATTTAACATTTGTGTGTGTGTCCTCTCAAAGTTAAACATCATTAGGATTTTGTTATTGTAGTGTTCAAATTTTGTCTTTCCTTTTAGAGGGTCATAAAGCATATATTTTTGAGCACCTGTTCTATGTCACATGATGCTGTAAATCTGATAAATGCCAAGAAGTCGACCTCTTATCTCCCATTAAGGGGCCATAGCATAGTCATGCAGCCAGGTATATAAACAGGTAATTATGTGCTAATGTGGCAGGCAACGGAATGGGAGCATCAAGCAGGAAGCAATTACCTTCCAGATATGTTTCTCAGTATCAACAGAAATTATCTACCATTTGGTTTCATAGCTCTCAGAGAGTGTGATGTACCAGGAATTATCACCAATTACAAATAGGAGAGAGAGCGTACGTGATTTGTCTAGGGGTACAGGCTGAGTTGGAATTGTCAACAGTGAACCCGGAACTCCTCTGGCCTTGTTCTGATCGTTTCCTACTCCATTTGAGATTCTATGAATTAGTAGGGGAGTCAGGGTGATCCTGTAGCTTGTGAATTGCACAGTGGCCGGTGATGATCTTCTAGCTTTGTAAAAAGGGGTGGTTGAACTCCGCTTCTCGGGGGAACCCAGAAGGCTATTCTCAAGTGGTTTGACTTCTGCCTGTGAAAAACCAACTCAGTGCCTTTGAAGCTTTTTGATCATCTTATAGCTCTTGCATGGCAGAGCAGAAACAATGCAGCATGCTACACCGAGAGGCTTCAAAACTATTTGGAGTTCAAAACTATATTGAGTAAGGGAATAAATTTAGATTTTATTGCCATTGTCTCTGATTTTATAATAGGTGAAGAAGAACAAATGGCTACTGGTGACTTAGATTTCTCCAGAGCTCTGCTGTCTCATAAATGGAAGGGAAAAAAAGAGAGAACAGAACTATATTTAATCATAGTTTCTCCCATGGGTCCTTGGCCATTAGGCTGGCCTTTCTTGTGGTCATTATAGTTATGACCCACTAACAAGGCTCTATTCTTGTTCTCATTGTCCCTAGTTCAAAAACTAGAAAATGGAAATGGTGATGACCCTAACGAGAGTTCGGCAGCTCTTCTGTTCAGCATTGTCACTTCTTTTCTTTGTAGACAATACATTTTTATTGATGGCTGCTTTTGCAAAGCATTAACGTATATATAAGCCGCATGTACAGATTTATTTATATTTCTGCCTTGTTCCGCAACATTTCTGAAGTGGCTTACAAGGAAAACAATAAAACAAACTTAATATAAATAATAAATTAAAAAATAAGAACCAGGAAAAACACAAATTAAAATAGAATGTCGAAAGTAGGAGGAAAAAATAGAGTATAAATATTCAAACCATAAGGGCCTTGAGTTTCTGCAGCTGTGTTGAAAATTTAACTCTGACCTAAAGAGAAAGGAGACTTGGTCAGTCTTGTAGCTTTCTCTACATACAGCAACATCCTTTTGTATAGAAATAGTCCCAGAATATGCCAGGCATTGTAGCACACACCTTTAATCTCAGCACTCAGGAGGCAGAGGCAGGTGGATCTCTTTGAGTTCAAGGCCAGCCTGGTCTACAGAGCGAGCTCCAGGCCAGCTGGGACTAAAGGGAGACCCTGTCTCAAAAATATCCGCCCCCCAAAAAAAATCTTTCCGGAATTGATCATGCAAATCCTTGCTTTCTTGCTTCAAATATATCTACAATATGTACTCTCCCATCTAAATACTAACAGGTTTAGCCCCGCTTAATTTCTAGACCAGAGGAGATGGGCATGTTCAGAGTGGTATAACAAGGATTTCAACTCTCTCTATAAATGCATATGCAAGCTTCCCTGGCTGGTCATTAAAAAGAGAAGTGTTTTTTTCTGGGGGGAGGAGTTGGGGGGATGTTTGTGTTTCTTCAAGGATTATCAAAAAAGATCAGCAAGATCTTCTAGGTACATTGCTCTCATTTTTTGAATTCTTGACCTGATAATCTCCCTCTCGGAGCTTTGCTATTTAAGTTTGGCTGTGCATTTTTGAGAGAAAGGAAAACAAGCTCCCGAAGAATTTTGGCAAGGAAAAATCAAGGAGGGGAAGGCACGTATCATTGGGGGGAGGGGGAGGTTTTATGAGCTCTACATTATCTGTGTGTGGATATTTTTTTCTTGCTTCTGGGTGTTCTATGGTGAGAGCTAGAAAGGTAGAAGTTTTCAGTACTAATAAGGCATTACTGCTGCCAAAATAAGGACTCTTGCCTATTCTTTAGCTCTTTTAATCCTTTAAATACCCAGCAAATCCTACTGAGTGTTAACTAATTTCACAATAGAGAATTATTGACAGACCCACAGTGGGAAATTTGGGGCCGGAATGAGAAATTTCTTGGCTCTACTCTAGTGTTCTCTAAGTCAATCAATGAACAATGGAAGTTATTGGGAAATGTTTGCGAGAGAAGTTGGAAGATCACCTCTTCCCAGTCTAACACCTATTTGCTTATTCATTCCAAAAAAAAAATCTGAGCACCTACTATGTGTCACTCAAATGCGAGAACTGTCCCGGATAACATCGTAGTGAATTAACAGAGACAAGTTCCTGTTCTTATGAGGGTTGACATTCTCGTGATGGGAGATAGAAAGCAAACCAACAAATAAAATGGGTAGAATGCCATGCGTTCGAATGAAACAAAGCAAGGAAAAGAGATAGGGATGAAGTTAAGAGAATGAGATGTCTTTAAAAGATAGGCATCTAGTTGAAGGGATGCAGGAGAGAAGAAGTGCAGGTGGTTGCCAAAGAAGTGAGATCTACACAGAGAAGACGAATAAAACAGAAGACCTCATATTAGCAACACCGGAGAGACAGCTAGTATCCCAGCAGCAGGAAATGGCACGCTCAGGGGGCTGAGGAGATGGTTCAGCTATTCAGAGCACTGATCGCTCCTGCGGAGGACCTGGGTTTGATTCCCAACACCCACATGGTGGCTAACAACCATGCATAACTCCAGCTCCAGGGGAATCCAACACCCTCTCTGGCATTGCATCACACAGGTGCACTTACACACATGTGGGCAAAACACTCATATGCATAAAATAAAAATAATAAATAAAATACTCAAAAAATGAACACTTGTGATAATTCGGGGCAGGCATTTAAACACCATTCACAGAGGTCCACGGTGGGAGCTGGACAGTGCTAGGGATGATGTAGCAATCTGAAACTCATAGTGGCAGAGTTGTTACCATCTGCAGACTCCTGAGGGGAGAGAAGGACCTGGGTTGTGGAGGAAGGGACCTGGGTAGAGGAGTGGCCTTTTGCAAATGGCTGGGCAGAGTTCTCCCTTGCTCTGAGCTACTGAGTGTAGGAGGAAGCCACACACTCCTATTAGGTGGGGAAGGGCAGAGGGTTATACAGAAGGAGAATTAGATGGTAAGCACATGCCCGGAAAGGCCAGAGAGGTAGATGCCCTCCAGCTCTGGGATGAAAGATGAGAACCTTGAATCAAGTCACATTCCCTCCTTGGCCTGGTTCTCCCCTCGTCAGTCAGTGATTATTTCACGGTGCTCCTGAGGCACCCCCCCCCCCTTTAAGCTCTGACAGGTACCCAAATCTGTGATTCAAAGGAGCCATGCCATTTCCTTTATATACAAGCCAGAGAAGGGACCTACTAGCCTGTAAGTGCACAAATGAGTGAGGGTTACACCCAGGACCCAGAGTCACAGGATCCCTGTGGACCTCAGAGAGGTTGGGAATAGACAGTTACAGGTAGTTGGTGCGGGTTGTTGGAAGAGAAGTTTGTCCTCCTAGATTAGCTCTTTGCAACATGACCTCGGGCCATGTTGTCCAGGTTCAGCTGCACTCAGGTGGCCTCAGGATCACCTGCTGTCCTGGCTAGAATCCCAGCTACCAAATCTCACAGGTGACGCTGAACCAGAATATGTGGGGACCAGGTTCCTGGATGTGGATGGTTAACAACCCACCCAAGTGATTCTTAGGAACTCTGAAGTTCGCTAAGGAGAGGAGCAGGAGAGAGGTGCAATGGACGTGGACAGTTGCAGGTTTCTTGACCTACGGATGTTTAGGAATGCAGGGAATATTGCAGAGGGCGCCACCTTCTGTTCTCTGAAATCCCCAAGGGTAACCAAGCCTGTCTGTAAAGGGCCTATGTTTTCTTGTTATTTCTTCTAAAGTTTACCATATGAACATACAGAATTCCTTCCCTTTTAATATTCTAGCTATTAGTAGCTGGTCCCCTCTCCTCCCTGTCTCTCCTTTCCCTTCCCTTCCCCTCCCCCTCCATTCCTTTCTTTGGAGAGTATTAAAATTAGTATAACGAGACAATCAAGAGGAGTTGACCTTGAGAAATTGAAGGTTCTGAAATGACCTACCTGTTCACTTTCACAGTTTCCTCTATAACCGCCTGCCCCTCTTAACCTCCCCCCCCACCCCGGGGTTGGGGGAGGAGTGTCTCAGCTTCTCCCTAGCATCTTGGAAGAGAAGGATTACAGGCTAATGTATAACACTGTTCAGAGATGAAAAATATTTGCAAGTTGGTTTCTGCCTGGTGGGAGAAGCGTGTAAGTGATCGTACACTTGGTTTAGCCCTGTGATGCCTTCTTAATCAATGTCACATTCCCGAAGGTCAGCTGCCAGGGTCCTGGAAGTGTACTCCATCATGGAATGGCTTTAAAGTATGCTTATCCATGGAAAGAAACCCTAGCCTTCTTGACCATATCATGGGAGGACACACACCTTTCTTTCTCCGTCATATGGAAGCTATTATTGCCTTTCCATGGATAGAGAATTACAGATTGATGGAGGTGCATTTTCATGGACATTTTGGTGTCAGAGCATTTAAACAAATGTATGCTTTGGGCATCTCCCCTCCTGCTCAGGAGACGATGTCTTAATTATTTTGACCGGAGCCAGACCATGGTGTATGCTGTAAACATCTGGTTTATCATTCATCCAGCTGAACTGGTTTCTATTTTGTTAGAAGAAAAGGCTTGGGATTAAAGACATTTAAGTAATTAAGCACACGTCAAGACAATTTGGTGATGGGTAAATATAGTCTCTGTTAAATGCACCGTCTGGGGGCTCTGGTTTAGATTTACGTCCGGCTGGAGTGTAGGGATGAAAGCAGAATGCCGGGCCTATCAGGCCCTGTTCTGGAGGGAATCAAAACCAAATGGGTTTTCAGGAGGACGGCCCTATTCCTCTAAGTACCTGTCCCAGAGGATGAAAGTTTCCTTTGAGTTTGGCCTGCAGGGAGCAGAGCTGTGCTCCCTGCCACCCAGAAGCACTTGGAGATTTAATGAGACTCTCTCTGGGAGGCAGACCATAAAGTCCTGTGCTTTGTTGTCGCTTAATGTCTGTGAAGCTCAATGCAAGGCTCAGGTTTGGGCTGATGAATGTGTGTTTAGTTACCTTTGCAGGAACTTAAGTCCACCCTGGTTATGTTTTTTAGCTCTGATGTCTCTGGGTACAGAGGGGCAGGGAAGCTGGGCCAGGCTGTAGCAGGGCATTCAGAGTGTGGTCCATTTGGGATGATGAAGCAGAACCTGCTTCCTTGGGGGTTAGAATTCTGAGCAACAGGTGTGCAGTGGTGGATGTGAAGGAGGATCAGCCTTCGTGGGGCTTCAGAGCTTATGCTTTGTTTGAGTTGAGGTTTTGTTTCTCTTTGGGGACTGTGGAGAAAGGAAGGAAAATATCCTTGGGGTGTGTTCTGCTTCTTCATGCCTCCTTCATACTCATTCTGGGAGTAAAAGGATAAAAGCTTCTCTCTCTCTCTCTCTCTCTCTCTCTCTCTCTCTCTCTCTCTCCCCCTAATCCAGTGAGGAAAGAGTATAGAGCTTGCTCCTGAAGAAGAAAGCTTTGCCGTTGTGACCACATGTATAATACATGGTGGAACCAATTAAACCATTTTTTTGCTGAAGAGGAAGGAAAAAAAATCAGAATTTTTCAAAGCAGGGATTCCTTTTAAAAAACGTTTGATTATTTTCCTCTCCTTTCAAACTGATTTCCATGCTTATTGGAAGGATGAGTCTTGGTTTCTGAAGTCTGAGGGTGAACGAAGAGGCTAATGCAGTCCTCGCTTGGGTAGCTGTAGCTGGATCTTGCCCCCCTGCCTCCTCCTTTCTTGTTGCCCCCCCCCCCCCCCCGCAAAGCACTGATTGGGATCACCCATGTGCTACCATGTAGGAGGTGTCCTGTGGGAGGTACTCAGCCATGGGTGACAGAGAAACATTCAATTACATCATTTGAGGGGCCCTGGATATCTGAGTTAGGATAACTCAGGTTTCATAACCTGAGTCTTTGCTTCAAGGCAAAGAACTATTTGCCTGGACTTCCGGTCTTAAGAGGCAGACTAATCAACCGGAGTCTAGAGTTTCCTCATCATCTCATAGCTTGTCAAACCAGGCAGCAAGGAGGATGGGTGCCTTGATCCATGAGAAGAGATGCTGCTAGGTGCAGCCAAGGGCTGATGACTCTTCGGCTGTCAACCCTTCAAGTGTCAAGACAGTGAGCTTAAATGCTTTGAGAGATGCAGCTTAGAAATGTGGTCCCCTTTGAGGAACAGTAGGCAGATCATTTCCGGGGAAAAAAAGGGAGCTTCCCTATGTAGATGGAGCTGTGCGCAGAAGCGGTCACGTGGTATGGGAATGGGCACACAGCATAGACTCCAGGGGTTTGAGATCTTTTCAGGGATCTGGCTGCTGAATGGAGGAGCTCAGATTGTTTCTAATGCTTCCAGACACTCGGCTACTGTGCTAAACCTGGCAGAAGAGCTAAGGAAGGTGAAGCACCTGTTTAGCTTTTGCCATGTGCCGTTAGGACTGTCTTTGGGGTATAGGTAGCTGCCATGGCAACTGTGGGGTATGAGTGAGGTTTAATTCTTGGGGTGCGGTCTCACGGGGGGCCCTACCCGCCTGCGATGCTTCAGCCTCTATCCATGTCGACAGCACTTTTGTTAACTTTGGAATACTCCCCTCCCCCGCTGCCCCAACTTGGGTGATTGGTGTAGGGTAGCTTCACATTGCTGCGGTTAGCGCTCTTGAACTGATTAATGATGTTCCGAGTGAAACTGTAGTCTTGTGAGTAAAACAAATCTGCAGCTCGTCCAGCCTCTAGCACCCCTCCCCCTTCCCCATTCCTACCCTCCACCCCGCTCATTCCCCCCCCAAAGTTATTTCTCATGTTTTACATTCATTCCAAAGAGGAAACTTAAAATTGGAAAAGGACTGCTAGCTCTTGAAATCACAGCCACACACACACACACACACACACACACACACACACACACGCACACACACAGCTTGCAAATCCCAGGAGGTGGCCATGTGGGGGACGGTACATGGTATTTGTGGCCTACTACAACCTAGAACTTTGGTGATTTTTGGCAAGGTCTGAGGAAAAGGGACTGAGAGAGGAAAGGGTTGTCTGAATATGTGGGTGTGTGTGGGGGGGAATGACGGTGGGAAATGAAGCATTTTAGTGAGTCAGTGTTTAGATCTTTTTTTTTTAATTTTTTAAAATTTTTTAATTTTTTTTATTAATTTTTATTTATTTCTGTATGTGTATGAATGTACTGTCTGCATGCAAGTCTGTGCACCCGTGTCGTGCAATGCCGCGGAGGTCAGAAGAGGGTCTCAGATTCCCCTGGAACTGGAGTTCTCCTGGAATTGGAGTTTCAGACGGTTCTGGGCCGCCATGTGGGTGGTGGGGATCGAACCCGGGTCCTCTGTAAGAGCGGTCGGTGCTCTTAACCGCTAGGCCATCTCTCCAGCCCCAGTGTTTAGATCTTTGATCCAGCCTCTTCGGGGATGCCGAGTCATCATGACACAGGTCGCTTTGGCTTCTTTCCTCCAAAATCAACCCTCCTCGCTTCAGTGCGCAGTGTTTTTGTAAAGAATGCCAGGCGTGGTGGCGCACGCCTTTAATCCTAGCACTTGGGAGGCAGAGGCAGGCGGATCTTTGAAGTTCAAGGCCAGCCTGGTCTATAGAGTGAGTTCCAGGTCGCTATGGCTACAGAGAGACCCTGTCTCGAAAAGAACAACAACAAAAAAGAGTGACTTGGGGGATGAAAGTGTGTGAAAGGCCCGCAGAACTCAGTAGGCACCAGAAACGTCTTCCCTCTTCTCCCCGTCATGATAAAATGTTGACCCTGGTAGGCAAGGTCTTGGTACTATGAAATAGTGAGATATAAATTCTCCTGCCTGAAAGTTAGTAATGCAGGACTGCCCATCCTATCTCAGAACATACAGACTGCTTTAGAGTGTCGGAATAAAACCAAGAATAAACTGAGTAAATAGCCATGACCTTTTGTGAGCAGAACCTCTCTACTGGGAAGCTACTGGAATTAGACAGGCCATCCAGGCACTCGGCAGTTAAGCAATAGAACCTGTTATGGCAAAGAGGTAGGAGATACTGTTGAGATTAAAACTTGAATCCCTTATTGGGTAGTCTTTAAATATTTCATTGCAAGGCACCTTTGGTGCTTTTAGAATTTGTTAGGAGTGCCCAAAGGAATTTCATCTAGGTGGTTTCTGGTAATCAACCTTTATTGCATGAGAGGTAAAATTGAGAAAAGTATAAAGCACAAGAAGACATATATATTTCATTAGTCATGTGGATGACACACAATAAGCCACAAAATCCTGCCCATACCTATGAGAGGGTGGGAGGAAAGAGTAAACAATTCCAGCAACGTTCTAAAATGCTCTTGATGTCCTTAACCGGTTACGCCATAGTAAAGGGACCCAGAAAGGGTCATGGGGACTCCCAATATTTCCCAAAGCACATTTTGAGAACTGCTGTGCTACTATCCCAGTCTGGATGCTCAGGTCAGTCGCAATAGAAAAGCACTCCTTATGGAGGGACAGGAAAGTGAGATGGGACCCTCTGATACTGGTTATGGCTGAAGTTATTCATTGGACCATACCTTTGCTGACACTGAACACAGAAAGCCCCAAATGATGCTGTGAACATGTGGTGTGTGTGTGTGGGGGGCAGAGGGAGTGGGGGGTTATCAGGCTGCTGTGATCAGAATTTTTGAGCACAAGAGGAATGTGACACTTCAGAGAGCATCTTTGATATGAAAACATAACTTTGGCCGGGCGTGGTGGCGCACGCCTTTAATGCTAGCACTTGGGAGGCAGAGGCAGGCGGATCTTTGTGAGTTCAAGGCCAGCCTGGTCTACAATGTGAGTTCCAGGACAGCTGGGGCTACAGGGAGACCCTGTCTTGAAAAGACCAAAAAAAAAAAAAAAGAAAAAAAAACCCACATAACTTTGTATTTAACAAACAATATTTTCCTATACTAAAGGCTAAAGCTGGAGAAAAAAAACCAGCCCTTTGACTGGGAGGATGTAGAGGAGAATTCAATGATTTTCAGCTGACAGGCATGTGGGTGTTTAATATTATTTAAAAATAGGTTAAGAAGTCCTTCCTAAAGTTACTATTCTCTTTTTCGTTACTTTTGTAGGCATTAACTCTCTGATAGCAAACAATATCTATGAGGCCGCCTACCCACTTCATGACGTAAGTATTCTATTCTCTCTCCTGTCCTCTCCTCTCCTTTCTTCTCTCTCCCTTCTTCCTTTCCTTCCTCCCTCCCTCCTTCCCTTCCTTCCTTCCTTCCTTCCTTCCTTCCTTCCTTCCTTCCTTCCTTCCTTCCATTTCCCTTTTTTCCCCTCCCTCCCTCCCTCCCTCTCTTCCTCTTTTCTTTCTTTTTGGAGACAGGGTCTAACTATGTGACCCAGGCTATCCTCAAACTCATGATCCTTCTGACTCAGCTTCTGAGTGCTGGGATCACAGGTGTGTGACATGGCTGGCTGTAAGTACTGCTTTTATTAGCATGTTGTCTCTAATCTTCCAGAAGTTGAAACCACAGGCACTGGAGTGGATGATACATGTGTGATAAAGCATGAGTGAATCTTGACATTGGCATACCTTGGTCAACTTTACCCAGTCATGGCTGAAGATATTGGCTGGTTTGGTTTTTGCCCAAAGACTCAAACTGTCTCTTCAGTGATTTCCCCATGTGACGAAAGGCACGGTTCCTATCAGCCCCTTCCCTTGATGGCAGTGACCCTGCCAATGCTTTTGGTGAAAGTGGAAAACACAGGTGTAGCATGTGGGTGATTAAAAGTGTCTGGTGGGGGCCAGAGAGATGACTCAGCGGTTGAGAGCACGGACTGCTCTTGCAGAGGACCCAGGTTTGATTCCCAGCACCCATATGACTGCTAAGAACCATCTTAGGGTGGGTGTGGTGGCACCGCCTTTAATCCCAGCACTCGGGAGGCAGAGGCAGGCGGATCTCTGTGAGTTCAAGGCCAGCCTGGTCTACGGAGTGAGTTCCAGGCCAGCTGGGGCTATAGGGAGACCCTGTCTCAAAACAAAAACCAAAAAAAAAAACAACAAAAAAAGAGTGTGGTGGGGATGTTAATGAAGGCAGGCGGATGGCTGTGGAGAGATGCCAGAAACTCGAGTGACGCACGGTGTGATACGCGGCTGGATGGTAGTGTTCCGTCCATGATGCGATGCAATGCCTTTTTCAAGATAACTTGTGAAGAACTTAACTAGATTTTAAACTAAATGTCTCTGGAGCATCCATCTCTCACACAGTACTGCCACATGACTCTGATCAACAGGAATTTCTCAGACGGGAGCCTTCCCAGTTCAGACGCCTTTGTTGTGGTAGTACAACTTCTACCAGTTATAGATAAGGAAGGACCATGTCATGATGTGGGCTGATTTTTACTTCATGTGCTAGCTGGCCCATTCACAGGCACAGCCCCTGAAGCTGCATTGGCTAAGAGTAGCCTGGCATCATCTGCAAAGCATAGCGACTCATTCTTTGTGTGAGAAGCTATTCCAGTTAAACACTACAACTTGATGACTGAGAAAGTGGAATATTGGGCCTGACCATGCATGCTTCTGACTTTCCTTAAATAGAAATGAAAGAAATTATAAAATGAAAAAAAAGAAACTCCTTTCTCATTTGACATCTGTTTTTGGTGATTCCATTGACTTTATGTGACATCTTTTTCTCCTACAGGGTGAATACGACAGCCTAGGGGATGACATGAATGACAGAAAGGTAAGCCTCTTTCCTGTTGCACAAAGTGCCTTGGGCTTGTAAGACTACAGATGAGTGTTGAACAAGTGTCACATGTTTTCTATCTACATAAATATTTTCAACAGTTTTTCTTTAACTGCTCATCCTCAAATGCATGGACCATGTTTGAACAACCCCGTGATTGTGTATGTCCCTCATAAAACCTTCATCTTACCGTTCAGCATTCCCTGAGAAATCCTGATAGTCCAACTTCCTAAATGTATGGATGCAGAAACTGCAACAGAGACTGAGCACCTTGCCCGAGGTCCAACTGTCCTAGTACACAGTGGGGCACTTAGAACAAGCTTTGCCTCTGAAATCCAGTGTCCCTGCCAAAAATACATGATTGCCCATGGATATCCACTATGGATTCTTTTGGGGGTCAGTCATCTTTACACCATTTTTTTTTTTTCTTATCTTGTAAGCAGTCGAATAGGAAAGGCTAGTCCAGTTTTACAGGAGGGAGAGCTGAGGGAGAAGGGCAGCTCAGCAAGGCTCATATTGCAGGAAACTAGGACCTAGAGGTTACGGTTTGGAGAGGGATGATGTCGCCTTTAGTAGGATGTCTGCTGTGGCAGTCACAGTTGCTGGCTGTACAATGCTTCGTCAAGCCCTCCTCCGCGCAGATCTATTTATTCTGTTGGTTGGTACTCTGGGGCCATGGGGCCATCCAAACATATTACATGAAGGATACCTCCAGTCTCCTTGGTAAGGACCTGCCCACCAGTCACTCATGCCATCGTCCCAGCCGGCCTCTGGCAGCTCTATTGCACAGAGTACTGTGGGAGAGAGAGAAGGATGAGGAACTGAATCTCAAGAAATTCCCTCCCCCAAAGTCTGTTGTCTGGAAAACCATTCATCCCCCAAGTTGCCTTTTGAGCAGCCTTCTTTTTATCCTGCCTATTAGTCCCTGTTATGAAGTGTTAAGTATTAAAAACATAAAAGGTCTTCTCCAGAAATACTGCTGTGATTGCTTACACATGTCCCCTCTCTGCCTGCCTGGGGAATCTGCTGTAGTATTTCGATGTCTTAACCTCATCTGTTTTCTATCCGATGCTAATAGCCTCGGTGTTTAATTTCCTGAAAAGTCCTGCGTCTGATTTAAAGGAAAAGGAGGAAGCATTTCTCTCCACATCTCACCTTTCTCACCCAACCGTTTTCTGTCCTCCTACACTAATTTCATGTTCCTCCCCTTTAAATGGCCATCACCATTCATTGCTTGCTGAAGAAACCTCCTGCTGTGTGGTAGTGACCCTAGCCTATTCAGGAGTGTCACAGAGTTCAGGGACACTTGCCTAACTCATGGGGGTAATCCAGACTGTCTTCTGCTATACTAGGGGATAGAAACTAATTTCAGCTTGTTCAAAATATATGTGTATTTGCTTTGGATTGGTATTGTGTTAACAACAGTAATATCTTTAAACATATCATTTCCACCTGGAAAATAAACACTTTAGAAGGTAGGATCTGAGAGTTAGGGACAGATCATCCAGGATAAACTTGCATTTTTGTAGATGATTCCCAAAGCTGATGGCAGTGTGCTAGATGGAGGCAAAGAAGTGTCTTTCAAAGACAAGCGGTCGCTTGGAGCTGGAGAGATGGCTCAGTGGTTAAGAGTGCCGACCGCTCTTGCAGAGGACCCGGGTTTGATTCCCAGCACCCACATGGCAGCTAAGAACCATCTTCAACTCTAGTTCCAGGGGAATCCGATGCCCTCTTCTGACCTCCGCAGCATTGCATGACATGGGTGAACCAACCTACATGCATACAGTACACTCATACACATAAAAAAATAATAAAGACAAGCGGTCCCCTCCACATGGTGTTCCCTTGGGTTTGTTTGCTGGCTAGTCCTGGTGCCTTTAAATTTTCTCGGCCCAGGATGTGGTTAGAGAAGCAAGCTTTGCCATGCTGGGTAAGGAAGGCATGTTGGAGAATATAAGCCTTCCTCTGACTACCTAAAGTATGAAATGGATAGCCACTAAAATAAAGGACTAGTTTGCCATGTCTATAGATGATTGTGTGGTCGAGACTAAAGAAGTGGTCACCACACCCCAACCAGAGATCTTCAGTCACGTTAGTGTAGCTTCTGTTCAGCAAGGAGTCTTCTCGCTCTAGTCCACACATGACTTATTGATATGCAGTGTATCCTAGAACAGGGATTCTAAAATTTTATCCTCAACCTTATTTTGCCCCCCAAATTTTTACATGAACCAGAGTATATAGGTTGATAAAATAGTTATATGAAGATGCGATGATTAAACCCATTACTTCGTATGTTAACCTAAACTATCAATTAAAAATAAAAATTATGGGGCTGGAGAGATGGCTCAGCGGTTAAGAGGACTGACTGCTCTTCTACCAGAGGACCCGGGTTCTAGTCCCAGCACCCACATGGCGGTGGTTAAGAACTGTCTTTAAGCCGGGTGGTGCACGCCTTTAATCCCAGCACTTGGGAGGCAGAGGCAGGTGGATCTCTGTGAGTTCAAGGCCAGCCTGGTCTATAGAGTGAGCTCCAGGCCAGCTGGGGCTATAGGGAGACCCTGTAAAAAAATTATATTCTGAGTTTAATAATATAAAAATAAAATAGTTATACAAATCAAACATTTACTGATAATAAATCATAAATGTATTCTAAAGCAATTCTTTAGTATATGTAGAGTTTTACTGTTCATTAAAGAAGAAAGCAAATTTGCACACCAATGAGATAGGTGTGCTTATTTTGGCATAAAGAATTAAATGTTGCCTGAATATTGATGCTGTAGGACATGAGACATCTTCAACATTTTTCAGAGTTGAATGCTATTCTGATTGGATCATCACTGATACAGAGGATGTCATTCTGCATAAATATGTGGTATAAAATGGCAGACACGTTTGCACCCCTTTCAGAGATGATTGGAAAGTCTGTTCTAATATCAACCCAAAATTTATTTAATGAAAAGTTAGTAACAAAGAGATTAAAAAAAAATTTTTTTTATTTATTTTCGTATGTGTATGAATGTACTGTCTGCATGCAGGTTTGTGCACCTGTGTCGTGCAATGCCGCGGAGGTCAGAAGATGGTGTCAGATTGCCCTGGAACTGGAGTTACAGACGGTTCTCAGCCGCCATGTGGGTGCTGGGGATCGAACCTGGGTCCTCTGCAAGAGCAGTCGGCGCTCTTAACCGCTAGGCCATCTCTCCAGCCCCAACAAACAGAGATTTTAAAAATCAAACTTTCTGACAAAATACACCCCACAGATATACTAAGTTGGTACTTAATGGAGTGAAGAAAGTTGGGAGGAAAGTATAGAAAGCCTTGGCTTTCCGTCATGAAACCATTATGTTTCTGTAAGAGCAGAAAGCTTTGTATGGACAGCAAGACACCGCAGTTCATAACATCCAGGAGTCTCCAATCTGAGAGATGTTTCCAGCCTCTCTGGGGACCTTTGGGGATGATTTAAAACCCTATCCAAAGATGCCCACCCTGCAGGTACCTGGATGCTTGCCTTAACTCTTTCTTATAATTGGTGGCTGTTCCCACGATCTCCCCAAGGCCCAACTCATGTCAGGCTGACTTCACAGGACCCTAGAGGTTTGGAGAGTGGCGAGCTCCTCCCTTCCATCTTGCCTGAAGCAGTGCTGCAGATGTGATGACTCAGCCCCAGGTAGGGGCCTGCAGTCTCTCTCTCCCCTCCTGGAAGGTAATTAAGAGGAGATTTCTTGCCTCTGGAGAACAGGGGTTTCCTGCCTTCCTAGAAACCAGAGGGGCAGGAAGAAGGAGCAGTCTGCGATGATGTGGATCCTTTGGGCATCCAGCCGCTGCCTCTTTCTACATTTGCCAGAGCTGCTTCCTCTCCCAGAGGACCCCAGGGCAGCGACTGCCATCTTCTGAGGGCTCCGTGACTTCCTCACCTTCAGAGAGGAAACAATTCTTGGTGCAGTGTTTGAATGTGACATTTAGCATTTCAGAAACCCTTGGTTTGGGGGTTTCCACCTTTTCAAGTAGCCCCTCCACTCTAGTGGACAGATTGTAAGTGGATCACTCCAGAGGGTATAAAGAGAATCAGTCCTGAGTTTTAAGAGCCCATCTGTCATGTCAGGATGGCCCTTTTCTTTTGGGGTCCACTTGAGGATTAATAGACTGGGCTGCACAACTTCTATGCCACCCTAGTAGAAGCTGAGGCCTTGACAGTTGATAGGACTTGCCCAGTATTTAAATGGGTCACATACAGACCCAGTCTCTTCCATTCAGGCCCAGTCCCAGCTCATGAATAACCCTGAGTTATCTGCTGCTGGATACTTTTTGCCCATCTTGGGTGAATCTAGCTGCTTTCTGAGAAGGTCCAGCTTCAGAGTGGACCCCGAATCCCAAACTCTTTACCATTCTCTAGCATCACAAAGGCTTGGTGCACCTGAGCTCCTTTGTAGTCTTATGAAATACTTACATCAGTGGCCTGTCACTGTGATCTCCTGGGGAACCAAGTTGTTTATGTGTTTTGATCTTTCAGAAGGGGCCGTCCCCAGGGGTTGTTGTTTCCTGTTATAAAAGCTTGGAGTGACACACTTGTGCCTGAATCATATCTGAGAGTGTTGCAGAAGGCCGGGTCCATTAGGAAGGAACTGCAGCCTCTCTCTGATTTATTTGTAGGTTTGACCAGTTGGTGGAGAGCGAACATGGTGTAACACTGAGAAATGGATTTTCTGAGCTGCATCAGAAGGTTCTAGACTCTACACGTTTAAGGAGACTATCACAGGTCACCATGGTTGTTTGCCTGCACTTTACTGACTCTGTGCTCACCCTCATGGGTCTGAGACTCCAGGATGTGCCTCTCTGATTGTTAGCCTCCTTAGGTACCATGGTGCCTATAAAGTTTACCATGACCCACCTCTCTCTGTGTGATTGTGCATTCTGGCGAGAAGGGGATCTGTAGCAGTCTTTTCATCCTCCCCTGCCTCCCATGCAGGTGACTGAAGTTTGTGTGTGGGCTGGCCTGTCTGACCAACCCACCTGAACGGTCTGCTGTAGTACCTTCAGATTTGGGCTCAGTCCTTGATGCTGATTCTGTGTTTATCGTTTCCTTCTGTGTCAAGCTCAGGCAGCTCTTTTGGCTTCAGTTATGGATATATTCACCTGTGGTTGAACCATACAACCCTGGGTCAAGGACTTTGAAGGTGGTGTATCACAGGACCATGATCACAGCAGGACTAAGGTTTGAGGTTGTCTGACCATATGGTCAGGAACTGACTAAGCCATACTGGCTTCTTGGAGCATTTTTGCTTTTTCCCTTTGGGGCAAGTGACAAAAGAAAGTTTGGGCTAGACACATGATTTGAGCAGGAATTTGGTCTGAAGGTCCAGAGATGGCGAGTGGGCAGTCATGTCCCAGATATTCTCCAAGGAACTCTGCTTGTCATATCTTCTGATGCAAGCTGGCCTCCCTTTGGGGACATAAGTGATGTTTCTGTGACAACAAGGCTTTGGGAACCCTGGCTTTGCACTTGGGAGGGAATTAGAGACCAGGGCAGTAGAAGCCCAAGGTCAGGGAGAGGAGAAGGTGCACTAGCAATAGCAAGACTAAACTCAGAGATTATTACCCTGGAATAAGCTGTGCGTGGAGTTCATATTTCTTAATCTGCTTTCCTTTTTTTAGGATTTATTTATTTTTATGTTATGTGTCTAGGTGTTTGCCTGCATGCATGTAAGTACACCCATGTCATGCAATGCCTGGTGGATGCCAGAAGAGGGCATCAGATCCCCTGGGCCTGGAGTTGCAGTTAGTTGTTAGCCACCATATGGATTCTGGGAACAAACCCTGGGTCCTCTGCAAGAGAACCCAATGCTCTTAACCACTGAGCCAACTCTTCAGCCACTTCCTCTGTTTTTATGCATTGTTTAAGGTCCTTCTTGTTTCTGAGTTTCATCCTTTGCACATGCTAATTGCATGTGCATCCTTCTTTGCACATGGCAACTGCGTGTGCATCTTCCTTTGCACACTGTGTGTGCATCCTCCTTTGCACATGGCAACTGCATGTACATTTTCTTTTGCACACTGTGTGTGCATCCTTCTTTGCACATGGCAACTGTGTGTGCATCTTCCTTTGCACACTGTGTGCATCCTCCTTTGCACATGGCAACTGCGTGTGCATCTTCCTCTGCACATGGTAACTGCATGAGTGTCCTCCTTTGCACATGGTAACTGCATTGTGTCCTCTGCACATGGTAACTGCACATGTGTTCTCCTTTGTACATGGTAACTGCATGTGTGTCCTTTGCACATGGTTACTGCATGTGTGTCCTCTGCACATGGTAACTGCATGTGTGTCCTCCTTTGCACATGGTTACTGCATGTGTGTCCTCTGCACATGGTAACTGCATGTGTGTCCTCCTCTGCACGTGGTAACTACATGTGTGTCATCCTCTGCACGTGGTAACTGCATGTGTATCCTCCTCTGCACATGGTAACTACATGTGTGTCCTCCTCTGCACATGGTAACTGCACATGTGTTCTCTGCACATGGTAACTGCATGTGTGTCCTCTGCACATGGTTACTGCATGTGTGTCCTTTGCACATGGTAACTGCATGCGTGTCCTCTGCACATAGTAAACTGCATGTGTATTCTTCTCTGCACATGGTACCTGCATGTGCATCTTGCTTCATCAGTCTGCTTGGGTTCTGGTTGGGTTTTACAATTTCTAGGAGATATTATGATAATAGACGTCTACAGCCTTTAACTAGAAGGTCAGTTCTCATTTCAGTTTTAGTATCATGTCTTTAAAGGACCTTGGGTGAAAAGCATGGCTTCCTGTCAGGCTGATGCACAACAGGGAGGCTAATCCAACTGGTTGGATTACAGGTCGCCTGTGGTAGATTTCCATGGAAATTCTGTATGATATATAAAGAAATGTGATGTTTAAAGACCATGAACAACACACCAAAACAGTGGCATTGCCAATTCTAGACATTTTGAATAAGCAACACTTTCTACCTAGCATGGCTGCCTACATGCGATCTAAAGCTTTCCATTACTAAATGACTTGATGGGTAATTGGTGAAGCTTGTCATCCAGAGATTTGAAACAAAACTATTGTAAGGTGTGACATGCTCCTGTGACTGACAGACAGGCTTTGTCCACTTGATGCTTCCACGAGAAGGGCTAGACAGTTCTCAGCAGATGATGTGGCCTCAAGAGTTTGCTGTGCATTTCCTCTGAGTCTCTTGTAGGTGTTCCACTCACGCTTGGCTCCTCCTGTTCCTGGAACCTTTCTTGTCAAGGTCATCAGTGACCTCCAAGTTATGGAATACAGTAACTGTTTTCCATTCTCATTTGATCCGTTAGTGGCATTTCACTCAGCTTACCATTTTCTTCTCCTGGAAATCCTTTCTCCTGTCGGCTTCTGGAGCAGCACACACTATCCTCCTCTCAGCTTCTGGAGCAGCACACACTATCCTCCTCTCAGCTTCCGGAGCAGCACACACTATCCTCCTGTCGGCTTCCGGAGCAGCACACACTATCCTCCTGTCGGCTTCCGGAGCAGCACACACTATCCTCCTGTCGGCTTCCGGAGCAGCACACACTATCCTCCTGTCGGCTTCCGGAGCAGCACACACTATCCTCCTGTCGGCTTCCGGAGCAGCACACACTATCCTCCTCTCGGCTCCCGGAGCAGCACACACTATCCTCCTCTCAGCTTCCGGAGCAGCACACACTATTCTCCCGTCGGCTTCCGGAGCAGCACACGCTATCCTCCTCTCGGCTTCCGGAGCAGCACACACTATCTTCCTCTCGGCTTCCGGAGTAGCACACACTATTCTCCCGTTGGCTTCCGGAGCAGCACACACTATTCTCCCGTTGGCTTCCGGAGCAGCACACATTATTCTCCTGTTCCCCACCACTGCCTTGTCCTTTAGATTCTTTATCAATTCGTCACCATCCCCTAGTCCTCTAACCTTGACAGTATCTGGTTCCCAGATATTGTGGTTATTCTCTACTTATTATTTTTTATTTGTATAACTTTACAATTCATTCCTTCTCTGATAACCACCAAATTTGCATTTCCAGCTTGGATTCGCCTTTACACTCAGCTTTTGACATCCAGCTGCCCATTCTCCATCCACGTGGGTATCTAAGCAGAATCTCAGATTAGTGCATCCTAAAGGAAGCCCTTGTTTCCGGCTCTGATTTTCCCATTTCAGCGACTGTGTCACTGTCACTTGAGTGCTCAACTCAAGTTCTCACTCTTTCACATCTAAATAAGTTGCAAATCAATAGGCAGAAAAAAAGTTTCTGACTGCCCCCACCCCCACTCCACCCCCACTCCCATGAGTCTAGCTATCATCTCTGCTTTGAACCATGCCCATAACCTCCCTGCTCCTCCGCTCGTCTGTTCTCCATGTAGCAACCACAGTCTAAGTCAGACCGTCTCTTCCTCAGCTGCACGTCTCCCAATCAAAATCTAGAGCTTTTAAGCCCAGCCTTCCAACCCCTGAATGATAGGTCCCTCTCGTACTTTCTGAAATAATCACTGATTACTCTCCTTGTGATTGCTCTATCCAAGTGTTGCTAAAATTCCTTCTATGCGCTTTGTATCCCCCTTGCAACGTCCCAAAGACAAAGCCAGGAAGACTCCCTGAGCCATAGTTTGGAAGATTCTAGTGAGTTTAATTGGGCTTGCTTATAGAGAGAATGGAGAGGGGTTACTCACAGTAATGTTAACCCTCCCCTTCCTTTACTGCCATATGGGAAAGTCCCCTTCCCGCCATGGACCTCTGCTTAAGATGGCAAGGGCAGAAGAGACCCGCCTCCTGTCATTTTCTGCTTATATGTTCTTAGCCCCTGTCCCGTATATGGCCAAGGTGGACCTGCTCCTTGGGAGGGGTGGCTGACTCCCTTGGCTCCTCCTTTTCCCTCAGAAAGCATTTGAGTCCAAGGTCAGTCTTTCTTTCAGAGGACCGTCCATACACCAAGTCACATATTTTCCCTGTAATCCCAGGTTATACCATAGATAACCCCTCATAGATAGCGTTTGTATAGAGAGGGTGAGTGAGTGTTTACCCAGTTCTTTCTGGTTTCAACTCGTGATGCCTCCACAGACAGGGACTCTCCGTCCATCCCATCTAAAATAGCACCCTTCTCCATCCTCCTTCACGCCTGTCTTACTTTTATTTATTTTATTTTATTTTTTTAATTTATTTATTTTTGTATGTGTATGAATGTACTCTCTGCATGTAGGTTTGTGCACCTGTGTCGTGCAATGCCTCAGAGGTCAGAAGAGGGTCTCGGGTTCCCCTGGAACTGGAGTTCTCCTGGAATTGGAGTTACAGTCAGTTTTTACCTGCCATGTGGGTGCTGGGGATCGAACCTGGGTCTTCTGCAAGAGCAGTTGGTGCTCTTAACCAGTAGGCTATCTCTCCAGCCCCCTTTTATTTTTATGGCGTTTATGAATCATATATATTTATAGTCATCAGCTCCTATCAATGTAAGTTCCAAAACTTTAGAGGGTTCAATGGGTTCACTGCAACATCCGGGGTCTGGACAGTGCCTGGCATATAGTACGCAGTACTTAGGTGAATGAATGATGAATGTCATGGCTCATGCTGGGTCAGGCAGCACAAGGCAGATGATGAAGGAGTGATGTTTATCTGGCACAGGAGTGTCTCCAAGTGTGGTGTGGGTCATCTCTTATTATTTGGGGAAGGAGAAGACAATTTCTATACCTTCTGCTTTCACAAGACTTTTCCTTGAAGCTTGGCTTTGGGGATAACATTTTGACTTATTGGCGTGAACAGTTGCTTAATTCACCCCTAATCCGTCTCTATTTTTCTCGCTTAGTTGCTGTATCAGGAGTGGGCACGCTACGGAGTATTTTATAAGTTTCAACCCATTGACCTCATCAGGTAAGTGCAGGAGGGGACTTTGGGGGAGAGATTCTCACAATGCAAAACCTGAAAGATACATCATCGTCTCCTTTGGTGCCCGTTGTTTAAGCAGAGGGGCCTGGTTTCTCTAGGGCGTGTGGCCCCTTGCTGTGTCTTATGGTTGGAGAAACAATGCCGGGATGTGGTGGGAAATGGAGACCGTGTGGGGACAGAAGACAATATAGATTAATGTCTCAGTATTTCATGAGATGGAACTCATGGCCTCAGTTTCCCTCCCTGATCCTTGGAAGTGAAAGGACTGTCTCTCTTATCCTTTTCCTTAAACTTGCTCAAGGGAAGGACCTGGATGGAGCCGAACCTTGGGTGATAACCAAGTGGACACAGTGCTGTTTAGGAAAAGAAAGACCTGGTACAAATCACATAGGGAATAAATCGATGGGCCTGACAGGAACTTTTGGCTGTTCACAGCTTTTCTAACTTACAGAAAGCCTGGGTCCTGGAATCCCTTTCTTCATCTGACACCTTGGAAATGTCCCAAAATTCTAAAGAACAATGATGAAAGTTCCTTTCAAAGAACTTTCTAGAAGGCAGAAGGTCTGACTAGTCTAAAGTGGGTAAAGGCTCTAGAAACTCAATGTATTCTTCGTTATCAGCCTTCTTTCTGGCTGGAATGTTGGGTGGCAACATTGGGGAGTGAAGGGGGTTCCAGGCTGACGATCTGAAGACCTGGGTTCTAATCCAGATCTAGACAAAGTCGTTACTATTTCTTTCAGACATTCCTCCCTTGGTCTTCAAGGTCTTGAGCAGTTGAACTGAGGGATCTATGAGCCAACATGATAGAACATGTTCATTTGGAAAGGATGGAGGACGGAGCTCGGGGCACATTGACAGAGTGGCCTCCCTGCCACACAGTTCCTTATGGGAGTTCTAATGAGCTAATTAGTAAGGCTGCAAATACAGAGAAATTTCCCTGCCTATTGCATTGATCTGAGAATGGGAGAAGGGCGACCGCCAGAAGAATTTAGTCCAGAGGGAGGAATTCTAGCCTCCTCTTAGAAAAAGAAAACAGTACTGGGCCAGAGTTTGAGCAGGTCCTCCGCCTACGTGGCCTGCGGTGTGGGAGCCTTCCCAAGGAATGGGGAGAAGCAGGTGTTCCTTCCAGCTGAAACCCTTCAAAATGCTTTGGGTCTGGGAGCAGAGGTGGGGGTGACTGTGAAAGGGGGCTCCTCACCCAGCAGCTCTGTTCTCTGGCTGCTTTTCTGCAGTGTGGGCCACCTAGACTGTTCCCGGGGCCACACCAGGTCTGCTTCCTCCATTCAGTATGGGCTTTGATCTCTCTCTTGGCACCTCAAGTGGCCACCCACCTCTGTCGCCTGTTTTGTCTAACTATCCCTTCATTTTTTTTTTTTCTTAAAAAGTAAACCAAAATCCAAAAATTCTCCCTTCCACAGAGCCCTGTCTTATCCCTGGAGACTTCAGGTGACTTGTCCGCCAGTGAGGTGGGAAATAGCTGCAACATGTATTTGGGTTTGGCCACCAAGGCAGCCTCGCCTGCTGGGGAAGAATTACCTTTGGAACAGAGCCCCGCCCGCTCTGGAGCTGGCAGGGTTAAAGACCTCAGCTCTATCTAGCCTGGGCACTGAGAGCCAGAACAGTGCTGGAAGCTGTCCACAGGGCAGGCAGCCTTGGTGGGGAAGGAAGGAAAGCCAAGCCTGGAGAGGTTGAGAAGGTCAAGTGCATGCTGTCTACTGCGTATGGGGAATGGGGAGGCTGCTGGTGGTCTAAGGACCTTGTGCCTCAAGGAACTGCTAGGAAGATAAGGAAGGGGATGAGGGGAGGTGTGAGGGTGGGGGAAGGGGTGGGCCTGCTAGGGTTACAGGCAGATGCCCAAAGAGAAAACTAGGGCCGAGCATATGGAAAACAGTCTTTCTCCTCAGCAAGCTCCACAGTGAACCCTTCACCCCACACTCTCTTCTCTAATGTCTTGATTTCTCTGATTATCAAAGGCCTTTCCTGCCTCCCGTTCAGGATCACAAAGCCTTAAGACCTTGGTGATCCATGCTGCCTTTTCTCTTTCTTCTCACTTGCTAATCGAACTCCAAGTCATGCACATGCCTCTTTAGTGCCATTTCTATCTCCCGTTTCTCCGTCTCTCCTGCCACAGCCCCAGGAGGATCCTTTTGGGGCACAGAGCCTCGCTGGTGACTGCTGTGAGCCATATTGAGTTCCACACTCGGACGTTTATACTCTATTGTTACTTACTAAGGTGCGGTGACCCACTCTTTGTACCTCATAAAGGAGCTGCACTTGTGTGAGCTGGGTTCAAAGATGGAGAAAAGCTTATAAACTGGCTTGGTACATTTTAGAATGCTTGTATGAGCCTGTTGAAAGACTTGGGACTAGCCATCTTTCACCTTAAAGCCTCATCTTGAGTTTTGGGATCGGAACTCGCTTATAATAGAAGTTAAAAGTCACGAAAGGAAGGCCTCAGTCCTGTGCCCACACCCTTCGCCCTGCCTCTCCCCTCTGCACCATCACTGGTGCCCAGCAGGCTGTGCTGTGAGACCAGGGATGGTCGGTTTCTCCAGGCCAGCAGGGCTCTCTACCCTAGTTTACCTTTGTCCTGGAATCCTTGGAGCCTGAAGGCCTTGGATGAATGTGTACACTTGCAAGAACTTCCTGGAAAGTTTCCTAGGGAGGGCTCTGGCAGGGACTCGGTGGATTGGTGCAATCCAACCCCAATGATCTCTCTGAAGGATTCCAGCCAACAGCCTTTGTGCCCTGGTAGAAACAGCTCATGACCAAGAATATAGTGGAGTGAAGCTTAAGATACCACAGCCCTTCCAGTCCTTCAAGGAACCATAAGAGGATCTTCATAGATAGAAGAATAGGTTTTTTGCCTTCAATGTTCTGGTTTAGTGGTGAAAAAAATGCAGGATGGGTTTCTGGGATACTTGGGGAACATGAGGCCTTTGAATTTGAACAGATCTGATCCAATAACTAACTAGTCAAGGTCATAAATCATGCTCTCATAAAAACTGATGTCAGCTCATAGGCTGCTTTACTTCATCTTGAGGTTTTGATATGCTTGACACAAAACATTAAACTTTATATATCTTCTGAATTTGACTCTTCTCTAGGTTGTGCTTTACTGATGTATATGTTTGTTTTTACTTTTTTTTTTATTAATTTTTTATTTATTTCTGTATGTGTATGAATGTACTGTCTGCATGCAAGTCTGTGCACCCGTGTCGTGCAATGCCGCGGAGGTCAGAAGAGGGTCTCGGATTCCCCTGGAACTGGAGTTGTCCTGGAGTTGGAGTTTCAGACGGTTCTTGGCCGCCATGTGGGTGCTGGGGATCAAACCCAGGTCCTCTGTAAGAGCGGTTGGTACTCTTAACTGCTAGGCCATCTCTCCAGCCCCAAAAGCATCTGCTACTGCCTTGCTGTGACAACAGGGGAAAGGGAAAGTTCTGGGAGCCTGCGAGGCTCAGGGACTGAAACCTTTTGACTCTGGGGTAAGGGGAAAACCTCACTGAGGGGCTGATGCAAGGAAACCATACCCTCTGCCTGACTAGCTCTGTACTCAGTTGCAGTCTGGAGAGGGGATTGCCCACTACTCTTCCCTGTTTTCAGGTATGATCTAATAAGTGAGGCTTCCTGAAACTAAAATCAGGCTCAGAATTGAAGCCCAACCGTATGGCCATTCTAGAGCTCTCTTAGAAATGTTCCAGCTTGAGGGGCTGGAGAAATGGCCTAGCAGATAAAAGCACCGACTAATCTTGCAGAGGACCCGGGTTGGATCCCCAGCACCCACATGGCGGCTGAAAACCGTCTTTAACTCCAGTTCCAGGGGAATCCGACACCCTCTTCTGACCTCTGTGGCATTCTATGACACAGGTACACAGACCTACATGCAGACAGTACATTCATACACATAAAAAAATAAATAAAAATTAAAAAAATATATAAATAGCTGGGCATGGTGGTGCATGCCTTTAATCCTAGCACTCAGGAGGCAGAGGCAGGTGGATCTTTGTGAGTTCAAGGCCAGCCTGGTCTACAGAGTGAGTTCCAGGACAGCTGGGGCTACAGGGAGACTCTGTCTCGAAAAGACAAAAAAAAAAACAACAAAAAAAAAACGATAAATAAATAAATAAAATTAAAAAAAATATTTAAGAAATGTTCCAGCTTGAAGCCTTGAAGTATGGAACCACTTCACAGTGATCTCAAGGTGAGACCTATGAGGGAATGAGTTCCATGGATTTTTGGGGAACCCTGTGACCTCACCTTGTTACCCATCTTCATCATTCATTTTCAAACACAAGCCCTGGCCAGCTCCGTTGTAGAAAAGCTGGCAGATCCTTGGCCTCACAGGAGTTGGTCTTCCTCCTCCAGCCGTCTAGGCTCAGATCATTGTCCTTGTCCACTGTGGTCTGCAGGACTGTGCAGAGCAGATTGTGTGGTTTGTGCTGTCCCTTCTGGTACCTGGGCCTTAGTTCCTTCTTCCTGAAATGTGGCCCATCCAGATTTCCCCAAGAGAGCCTGACAGAATTAATGAATGTATAAAGGGGAGTGGTGAACTTCAGTTCAGTCCCTTGAACCTCATAAAGGTAGAAGGAAAAACTGACTCTATGAAAGCTGTTTTCTGGTCTCCACATGAGTGGTCACACACACACACACACACACACACACACACACACACACACACACGCACGGAGTAATAATCTTAAAAAAAATCCCCTTAGGATGGAGGCAAAGGAGGCCACATTCTGTCTCAGGCCAAGTTTGGAGGGAAGGGAGAGAAAAATGTCAATCAACTTATGATTAATTATTTCCTGACCCCCATCGCCCTTTTCTTGATTCTTCTGTGGGATTTACAAGTTCATTCAGCTCAATGTATGAAGCCTTTACTGATGTTTACAGTGAACAAGCATCTTCCTTCAGCAACGTGGGAAGGTGTAGTGATCAAGGTAAAGTCTATGGCTTTGAGAATCTAGCTGTTATATAGGGAGGTTGAGGTGTAAGACAGGATGAAATGAGACTTATAGGGACTATAGGAACAAAAGTTCTTAATAGCATGTGACAAAATGTGGAAGAGTAATTGCTATTAGTAGAATAAAGAAGATTTCTTGCAAGAGAAGGGCACTAAGTTGGTTGGAATTACTGGTTTCTGAAGGACTGAATTGAGGAATGGATCTTGACTGTTACTCTGAACTTCCCTCTATGTGGATTTCTTGTTTAGCTTGATGTTGATGGCTGAAAATCACATTGACACAAAGGCAGATCTGTTCCTGATCTTGTTGGGATGGTCAGCTTATACAGTTGACTCACAGACTTTGTCTGTAAGGATTCTGTGTCTACCTGTCTCTCAGTCATCCCTGTGAGTTATCAGGGAGCTCAGGGTTAGAAGGGAGGGAAGGCCGGGTCCATAACAGGAGCCTAAGGAGAGATGGTGGTGGAGATGATTGCTGTGCATTTGCATAGGTCTTACCATTGGAAGAGTGTGTTTTAGCTAGGAAACATCTTGTACCTGGGAAGACATTATATTTCACGAGCCTGAGGAAAATTATACAGAGTGTGTGACTGGAGTAGGCTGAGACAAGCAGGCAGCAGGTGGTTGAGCTAAGGCAGGAATGTGGCCGAGAGTGCTCTGGGCCATGGCGTGTTCTGGTCTGTTCCGTGGATCCAGATGCTGGCCAGACTGCTAGCTAAATCGACTTTATCATAGTCTACTTTCTCTCCCGTCCTCCCTGGAGCACCGCTGGCTTCCGGTTTGTACATTTTCAGAAGGAAGGCAGGAGCTGAGCTTTGAAGTTCTCACCTTCCATGTGAGACTAAAAAGTTCAGGACATCTGAGGATGGGGTCCCTTACCTCATAACAGCATTCCATAGAGAGCGGCTCCTGTTTTGGATCAAACTTTCAATCTTCCTTCTTGTAGCATCAGATACATGGTACAGGTGTTGGGTTCCAAGGTACCAACCAATAGGATTGCTACCCCTATTGCTACCCAGAATTCCCCAGGCAGAGCTGAGGAAGAAGAAGTCATCTGACTTGCCAGCTCAGTGTCTTCAGAACTCATTATGGTATGTCTCATTTCTTTTTTTTTTTTTTTTAACATTTTTTTTATTGACGCTTTGTGCATTTCATACATCATTTTCCAATTCAGTTCAGGCATATTTCCCTTTCCCTTCCCCCCCAACCCCACCCCAACCGAGATCATGCATTCTGCCATGACTGTCCTGCATATTTCTCTCAGTTTTTTTTTTCCATTTTTTAGCTATAAGTGATAATCCATGAGTACAAGCATCCTTCATGTAAAACCAATTTGCAGGCTGTTGTGCCCAAACCCCCACAGCTCCACCTTCCAGCGGGGGGTGAGGGGTTGTATGTTCAATCAGGTTGATCAAATGAGGGTCCAGACTACATTGCTGTAGTTTCACCCTTCACCCCAATTGCAGCCCTTACATTCTACCCACGCCCCCTCTTCCGCAGATTATTCCCTGGGCTTAGAAAAGGGGCACAGGTGGATGAGAAGCAGAACAGTTCACTCTCTCTGGAGCTGTTGTCTTGGATTCTGGTCAATTCTGGCTGTTTCCTTTCATGGACTGACAGTTTGTCCAGGAATAACCTTTCGATCCTACTAATGAAGCACAAGCAATTAGATATATAGGTATTTAAACAGCATTAATAGTTATGGTAGGTTACTTTGGTATAGACACATATGTTTAGATGATATGTTGATCCATGAATTACATTTTTTCCTGTTAAATATGACAGGGTCTTACTGTGGCTTATGACATCTCCTAACCTGTAGAGGATGTAAGCTTGTGGCATCAGCCATGGGTTATTCCTCCAAGGAGAGAGCCAATAGCCAATTAGATTTGGGATATACAGGCATATGGCTGCCTCTGCTGCACAGTATTTCCAGGCAGGTGAGGTGTAGCTGGTGTTGACGGTGGAGTCTTGCTTGACTCCAGGAGACCCGTATTTGCTTTATTGGTTTAGTGGCCTTTGGTAACACTCTCTGGTGTTCCAGAGGCCATCTGTACACTTGCATGTGTGGTCTCAATGCATCTTTCCCATGTTAACGTCAGGTCTTCAGCAGCAGGGCCTTATCGCCTCTCTTCTTGCAGGTATCCCAGTTTAGAGGCAAGGATCCTTTACCCTTTGTGGGGCCTGAGATCCCCTGGCCAACATCTCCCTGGGGTATGTCTCATTTCTATGGGAGAAAAAGCTGGTATTATTTGAAAAAAAAAAAAAAAGTCTTTTGGGTGACCATTTCTTTTGTGTTCCGTTGGCCTCTGTGTGCAGTGGAATCCCTGAACAAGTCATGACATCACAGGAGGGACAAAGCTTAGAGATCAGGCAGTCCAGTGCCTGGCCACAGAATGAAGGGATGAAGAATCCTTGTAGCAACTCATCCATTTAGCAAATGCATAGCTTGTGCTTTTTTGTTGTTGTTAAAAGGGAGTTCCTCACCTCGGGGCAAGGTTTCAAGGCACGGCGAGAGAACCCGAACTCTGTAGAGTCCCCTACTTCTGGTTCTGCCTCCTAAAGCTGATTGAATAATAATAATACCCTCGTGCTACTCAATTTTCTGTCACTGTGAGAAAATGCTTGAGAAGTCAACTTAAAAGTCAAAAAAGCTTATTTCATTTGGAATCTTTGGGCTTACTTCGGGCTTTTGTACACACGCCATAGTGAGGCATGTGATAGAGGAGCACTGTCCACATGTGACTGCTGAGAAACAGACTCAAGAATGGGCCAGAATCACTTCGTTGTGTCATTTATCTTGTCAGGTGCCCCTGCAGCTCCCTGTCACTGAAAACTACCAGGCTGCAGATATTTTATGGAAGGCAATTTACAAGAGCAGAGATCTGGAAAAGCATGTCTAGAACATAAATAGATTCTACTCTAGGAAGAAAAGGAGGACGGAGGGAGGTGCCTATCAAATTGGGATGTGATGGGACCCTCAGCAGTCCTGCTAAGTGGGAGTTACTACCTCCATTTTGAGAAGCTCATAATGAACTTGGTGAGGTAAGGGCTTCCCAAAGTCACCAAGAAAGCTCATCTGGACCAAAACCAGGTCCATGTGAGTCTGGAAGTTGTTCTTTTCGTTACTTCAGGAAGGGTCATCCTTACACATATTCCTCTTTGAGCTCAGTGAGAGTATCATGACACTCTTGGAGTCCTGCTTTTGATTTCTAACCTCTGTGTTTTATGGTCTTTTGTTCTCACTGCTTTTGTGATCTTAGGCTGTCATCTGTCCTGTCCTTTATTTTGTATTATGTGTATGAGCGTTTTGCCTGCACGGAAGTGCACCGCGTGGGTGCAATGCCCAAGAAAGCCAGAAGAGGGCTCTGAGGTTAGAGCGTTCTCTGGAATTGGAGTCGAGGAGGATGGTTATTAGCCTTCCTGTGGGTGCTGGGAACTGAACCCAGGTCTCCTGCAAGAGCAGCAAGTGCTATCAACCACTGAGCCATCTCTCCAGCCCTGACACTTCCTGCATTAGGCATCAGAGTAGCTTTCTTCCAGACTCTTATGTGTTGTTTTGTCTTGATTATAGCGTCAGCAACCAGATTCCCACGCCATTTGGCACTATGTAGAAACTTAAGATGCTTCCATGGATCCCACCTGTGCCTCCCGGCTCCTGTCAGGTGAGGCTACCTCTGTAGTGGAAAGGACTTTGCTTTTTAGTCAGAGTAACAGAATACTTCTGCAGCTCAAGGGGCCTTGGCTTGAGTGTAACACAATGGGGTACCTTGACTGTGAAGAAATGTGCTTGCTTCTAGAGGTCACAGGAAACCCAATATAGAAAAGATTCTTCTTTTTTTTGTTTTCTTTTTATTTATTAGATATATTTTTTGTACAAGAGAAAAGATTCTTCTTAAAATAGCCCAGAGCCTGTTAAAAATATAAAAATATAGAAAAATAAAAAAAATAGAAATAAAAATATAGAAAAATAAAAAATAGAAATATAAAAATATAGAAAAGATTCTTCTTAAAATAACCTAGAGCCTGTTAATTGAAGAGTCAGTGTCTGTGTCAAAGGTCAGCTGGATGGGGATCTTTGGACAGGGCAAGAGACGGGAAATAGGGATCCTGAAGTATGATAATAGAATACCAGTTCTTATAAACAGACATTCTGATGTGGGTCACAGAGCTATACATCACACAAAACTGATTGCGTAGTATATAAAGACATAACACAGCAGGGCTAGGCAAGGCGGTGGGAGGTTTTAGAGGGCTCAGGAGCTGGCCTTGAAAGGTTGGTCACAGAAACATCAGATAAGAGGGTTTTAGGTATAAAGCATAAACGTGAACAGGAGAAAAGACATAGTTGAGAGATTTAGAAATTTGGAGCTAAAGCAGAATTGGATAAAGGCTATTGAAAGAAGACAGGGGGTTCTGGCAGAAGAAAGCTCTGGGGATGAGAAAAGGGCTGGAGGAGAGATTGGACACAGGTGGGAGGAGAGGGAGAGATCTCAGTGCGACCGCAAGCACTGAGAGGCTTTCACATGGCTTCTTTAGAATCCAGGCAGGTGGCAGAGCAGAGGGTCACCATGGCTCACTGTTCTCTGAGCACCCAGGGGACAGGGTGAGAAGGTCTGTGGAGGTTGCTCTCCGTATTCCCCTCTCTCCTAAAGTCCTAAGCCTGCAAGTGTCCCTCTTCCTAAGAGTTGCCTCGTGTCCCCCACACACCCCTGGGCCCAGTGAAGGCAAGTGCAGTTCTGTTTGTGGGCGGGAGCTCAGGTAGATCTGAGGGACTGATCTTGCCCTGGGAGAAATGAGGGTATTGGCAGCAAGATGCGTTGGCATGGACGTGGCCCAACTGTTTGATCCCGAGAGCCACTGTTTCGCCACGTGTCTCTGGAACCCCTGAGAGCCCCACTTGTGCTAATGATATTCCACCGAGTGGTGTTCTCCACCCACACCACATGGGTATGTAACCAACATCAACAGAAACCATCTTAACACATTGAATAACACAGGCAGAACACACGACATTACAACGACAACCGCAAGATAGCTAAATTTAATTAGCTCGGCACGCCTAGGCTTTTTGCATAGGCACTTGCCTCTGTTTTAGAAACAGAAAACCACAGCATTTTGTGGGTCTGGAAGTCACAGACACAAAAGAGGAAAAGAAATAGAGAAGAAAAATACTTCAGGGTGTCTTTGCCTGGGAGACGGCTGTCCTTTAATACCTTCTTGGGATTATCTCAAGGTATTCAAAGATGTTGATATTTGGACGCCTGCCGGGAATTGCTGTCTGCCTCTGGCACATTGTTGGCTCAACAAGAAGAGGCCGTGGAACTCAGCCTCCGTCACCGAGCCTGGAGAAGGGCCTTGGGGAAGCCTCGGGCCTGTGAGCTTCTGTCCTCACTGTAATTCTTCCACAGACTCTGTATTCGGCTCAATGTAGACAAGGGAGGCAGACATTTTGGGAGAGGACTGGGGTGTCGAGCTTTTCATTTGTCATCTTAGTTTGGAAAACGGTGGGAACTACAGCAGGTTCTAACAAAATGGCAGCCATTCCCTGAATGGATTTTCTTTTTTTTTTTTTTTTTGTCTTTTCAAGACAGGGTCTCCCTGGTAGCTCCCAGCTGTTCCTGGAACTCACTCGGTAGACCAGGCTGGCCTTGAACTCACACAGATCCGCTGCCTCTGCCTCCCAAGTGCTAGGATTAAGGAGTGCCCGCCACCACGCCCGGCGCCTGAAGGAGTTTCTGTCCTGGTCCCTGTACCCATGGGGAGGGAAGGCAAGCTCTCCACAGAGAGAAGTGGCTCGACCAGACAAAGGTTATTTCTTTGCTGCCTGGAATCTTCTAGAAGCTCCCCTGCTGCCGCATACAGACTTGCCATGTCGTGACTCCGGTTCTTTCACTATTGATCCATTGTCAGTGGGATAGGGTATCTACTGGGGTCTACTCTCCACTTTTGTCCAGCCCTGTGAGGCCATGTCCCATTTGGATCCACTAGCTCGTCTGTGAGAGTTTGGCTTCTGCTGTGAGGAGGTCAAATCCTCCAACGATCCAGCAACCATGCAGAAGCATCAGGAACATCTCGTGAGTCACCATCAAAAGAAAAAGGAAACCGGGGTGCCACGCTCAGACCTCTCAACACCCAGCATTGTGGAAAGAGATTTACATTACAATAAGATATAATTCAGTTCTGCTGAAACCAATATCTTCATTGAGTACTTTCTCTGTGCCGGGCAGAGTTTAAGTGGAGTTAAGTGGTGAACAAAACCAATATGTACCTGCCTTGGGTGATTAGGTTATTTGTCATTTAACCCCAGATACATGTGTGTGAAAGGGAATGTTCCTTGTAATGATATTGAATGGTTTAGTCAGCTATTATCATATTAACGCTGCCTAACAGGGCATTCCAAAGTTGGCAACCTCACAACGGGCATTTATTTAAGTAGTTTTTGGACTCATGTGTTTGTTGTTGAGGGTAAAGAAATCAGTGAGTCCTTAACTCCAGGTTCAGATTGTCCATGGTCTACAAATGGTGCGGGTGTGGTGCACACGCCTTTAATCCGAGCAACAGTGGGAGGCAGAGGGCAGGCAGATCTTGTGAGTTCAAGCCAGCTGGGCTACAGAGTGAGTTCAGGACAGCTGGGCTACAGGGGAGACCCTGTCTCGAAAAGACAAAAAAAAAAAAAAAAAAAAAAGTACATGGAAAGCCAGAGAAACATGCGGTGTCTCTCAAAACACCTGTGGCTATCATATTGCGAATATCCCGTTGAATAAAGCAGATCACATGGCTAAGCCCAAATCCCCAAGGAATTCATATTTACTGAACACCAATCCAACTCACCACACTGAGAAAACAGGTGCAGATCCGGACTATCCCAGGGACTCTGTACCAATGGCCCACTTGGGTGAGCTCACAGAGCTTATGAGTTAGCCAAGAACAGGTAATCCATTGTTAAAGGTGAGTAGGACACTCACTTCAGGGGAGGACAGGGATTTGCAGTGAGGATTCAGCTATAGAGCAGTATAATGTAGATGGAGACAGCACTTCCTGAGGAAGTAACATTTAAACTAAGATTTGATGCAGGCAAATGTGAGCCGGGTGTAGATAAGGAAAATGAGAACAGCTACTGTAGATGGCACTTACTGTGTGACAGGCACTGTCCTAAACTCTTGCCATTTGCTGGGAAGGATATTATCTTCCTTTCATGGAGAAGAAACTGAAGCACAAGAGTTTAGTAAGTGCTCAAGGCCCATATAGCTTCTAAATAGTAGAGGTCAGCTCTGAACTCCTAAACTTGCTGACACCACCATGTACAAGGTCCTGTTGGTAGTGGAGGGAGACTAGAAGATGGTTATCCCTGTGGAAGGGCCTGAGGGGGTAGGCCAGGGAGGAAAGGCAGGCAGTGGAGGATCTTGAAGGTTGGCTGAGGACTTGGGACACTGAGGAAATGGGTCCATCCTTGATGCACTTAGATTCTGTAAGTTCACATGTATGAATAGTACAGATACAACCAAGTTGGCTTTTGCTCTAGGAACTCTGCTGGAAAGGAGCTAGGATAATATTTCTTGTCTCTAACAGGATAGAGTGGTGAGGTAGAAGTTCTGAGGAGAAGAAAGGTTTCTTTCCAGATGTCCTCTGTACTTCAGAGAGGACCTGTGAGGAGTCGGATGCTGTGACTGAGCCTGGAGTGTCTTTCTTCTGTCTTCACTTGTCAACATTCCAATGGGCCTCCAATCTCCCTAGCTTATGAGGCACCACTATGAAGCATCAAGCCCTGGTCACCAATGGTGGCTGTGGAGGAGAGACTCTGCTAGCCATCACTAGCATAGCCTGTACCCTGAAGCTCCTGAGGATCAGTTTTAGCACACCCTCTGTGTGTATCCTCTAATTAAACTGTCATGATAACCCTATGAATTTGGGACATTGTCTCAATTTATCTTTGGTCTTTTTGAGACAGGGTCTCTCTGCAGCTCTAGCTGGCCTGGAACTCACTATGTAGACCAGGCCGGTCTTGAACTCACGAAGATGCACCTTCCTCTGCCTCTCGAGTGCTGGACATAGTCCCATTTTTAAAAGGAGACACAGAGCAGACCAGACGTTTGCCCTAAATCATGGCCAATATGACTCGGACTTGCACTAGCTATCTGTGCTGGTAAGATACATAAACCGACCAAGGAGGCTCTATGCAGCTTCTAAGGGAGCGTTAGTATGTGAGCGCATAAGGTGACATTCAGATGTGACCATCCAGGCACTGTAGGATCAGCCACACCTCCTCCTCCCTCAAAAAAAGAACCCAGTTATGATTCCTTAAGGGGGTGTTACCCTAGATTATGGGGATTAAAGAATCCTAGGCCAGGGCCTGGTGAGATGGCTCTTGCAGAGGATCTGGGTTAGGTTCCCAGTAAACACATGGTGGCTCACAGCAGTATATAACTCCAATTCCAGGGTATCTGATGGCCTTTTCTGGCCACCATAAGCACCAGGCATGCATGTGGTTTATACATATACATGCAGGAAAAAACACTCATATACATAAAATAAATAAAAATTTAAAAAGAATCCTATGTCTGAGAGCAACCCTCACTTCATAAGAGAGCTCACTTTCTGACAGGTAGGGAAATACGAAGTGTGGGAGTGCATGCACGTAATCTTACTGCATTTGGGGGATGGAGGCCGAAGAATTACGAGTTTTCAAGGCTAGTTCGGGTTACATAGTGAAACTCAGTCTCAGAACAAATACCCCGCCCCAACCCTTGAGGCAGCCAGCAGAGAAAGGTACCATGTCTTGAGTGAGCCCCCTTCCAAATGAGGAGTCTCATCTGTGTCACTAGAAGCTGTTCAAGTTGAATTAGATATTATCTCCACATAAAAAATAAGGGCAAGAAGGTGACCCACAATATGCTTTCCTTGCCCATAGTCCTTCAAAGACAGACTCTTCATCCTGGGGCCACTGAGGTGGCGACACTGAACATCTCACACAGAGGAAAGTTTGGGACACAAGATTGGTCCTCAGTTCTGGGCCTCATCCATCTGGCCCACTCTCACCTCTGGTCCCTTCTCACTCCGAGGGCCCTGAAATCTCTGTTCTTCTTTTCGGCCTGCTCCTGTCCTTGGACACCAGCATCTCTGTTTTCTCTAGCCTCTCTGGCTTTGGTCACAGCTGGAGCATTTGGTAGAGTTGATGAGTGTATGTTTTCCTGTTGGGACACATGGTGTGTATCAGAGGCCCTTAAGAAGCTGTGGACAAATGGAAAAGTCTGCATGGCATCTCAGGGGCTGCTGGCCTGGAGGGTGGGCGGCTGGCAGCTGTGTGGCAGGGACCTGGTATGAAGGCCAGCTGAGTCTCTGAGAAGGCCTAGAGGCCCAGCTTGGGAACCACTGCTGCCAACGCTTTGAGTGGGAGTGGTGTGTGTGTGTGTGTGTGTGTGTGTGTGTGTGTGTGCGCGCGCGTTAATGTTAGTGTAAGAGACCTGACTACAAGGGTCCTTCTATCTTATTACCATAGGATTCTGCTTGTCGTGGTAGCCAGGGCTCTTATCTCTAAATCCAGTGACCCTAACTGTGTGAATCCATAGGAAGACAGTAAGTGATGAATGTGATTTGAGATGCTCTGTCTAAGAAAGGTGACTTTGATCTCCATTGCAGTCCAGAAGTACTGGTGAGCGATGAGGGTGGATGATATGCGGGGGGGGGGGGGGGCTTCTCATGAGGCATGGGGTGGGGGACATGTACAATCTGATGTTCCCTGATTAGAGATCTTCAATCTGATGTTCCCTGATTAGAGATCTTCGAGGTCCATCCTTGTCTCCCTCACTGACATTGGCTGTGCGTCCTCAGAGTTCTCAAGCACGGGTGGGATGGAGCATGGGTTACTCCATACAGGTGAAGATGCATTTGGTAGGAAGGAGGCTGATGATGAAACGCGCTTCGTGGGAGCGGTTCTGAGGTCATGGCTTGCCCTTCGGTTTTGTTTTCCTTTTCTGTGAGTGGGAGGTCCCAGCCAGTGTCTCACCTGGAACGCAACTTCTGACACAGTGTTTCAGAATCAGCCCCACCGCTCCACTGCCCTCTTAGTGATCTCAGCCCTTCCTGAATCCTCCAGAAACTGAAGAGTTTATCTCCAGCCTCCCTTTTTATTTAGCTTTTTAAAAAAATGTTTATTTATTTTTTTTTTATGTGTATGAGTGTACTGTCTGCAGGTAGGTTGGTGCACCCGTGTCGTGCAATGCCATGGAGGTCAGAAGAGGGTGTCGGATTCCCCTGGAACTGGAGTTAAAGACGGTTCTCAGCCACCATGTGGGTGCTGGGGATCGAACCCAGGTCCTCTGCAAGAGCAGTTGGCACTCTTAACCGCTAGGCCATCTCTCCAGCCTCCCTTTTAAGCCTCTTCCGGGTCTCCTTATGTTTTCCCTTCTAAGAACCCTTGTTCCTTCCACGGAGTCCTTCCCAGTCCACCCCAGCTGGTCCTCCCATCCACTCCAAAGGATGTCTTCCTGCCTTGGAGACAAGTCACCACCATCTGGGCATGCCGGAAATAGTTTCCAGAAAAGATAGGAGGTATTTACAGGTCCAGGGTAAGAGTGGGTGGGGACTGCCAAGCAGAGCTCAGTCTGGAAGTTTGTTTATGCTCTTACAACTCCAGCAGAGAACAGTCTTTTCTACTGATGGCTCAAATTAAATTGCAGATGCCCTTGAACTTGGGGTTAGGAACATAAACAAGTGGTAAGTTGTAGACTTCAAGCAATGAACAAGCTCGGCAGGGGAGAGGCCTGGCGAAGGGCTGGCCAGTGATGGATTTTTCCAGTTGATGTCTTTCCAGGAGGCTTCCCTGACTTTTTGGGTTCCAAGGACCAGCGTGTCTCGTGGGCAGCGCATGTGGGAGGGTGCCTCCCCGTTGGCTGTGAGTCCATGAGGAGAGAGGAGGGATGATGTCCTAGTCTTTCTTCCATTTAGTCTGTGCCTCTCTGGGAGGGGTTTTTGGAAAGAGGGTGGAGAGTCTAGGATAGACGGGAGAGTCCCATGAGGGAAGTCTCTGACATTTAGATCCTGCTTTGAGGCTGCATCCAAGAGTCTGCTCCCATTTGGGATATTGTGATCATGGCTCCAATTTGGCTGGTTTGGCCTGTCTGGTTGAGGAAGTGGGCAGCTGTGTATGCTGTGACCAGATCACTCATTGATTCACTTGGCATTCAGCTCAGTCGGTGATTCAACAAGCACCTATTATTCCCCCCAGGAAATGGATCAGACAGTGAGCGGTAACAAAAAATCCTGGCCTTCAAGGATCTTAAAGTCAAATTGAGGAGAAAGATAAGTCAGCTGACCCTGTAGATATGTGACGAATCTTGAGACAGAGCATGCACTATGAACTCCAGGAGGTCCCAAAGAAAGACGACTGAATCCACCAGAGGGGCCTCCTGGAAAGCACTATAGCTGAGCCGAGTATCGAATAAAAATTGTTGTAGGCTGAGTGCCAAAGAAGGGCAAGGACACTCCTGGTAGGAAGAATGAATTAAGGCATAAAAAATATAATCATTCAAGTGGTTGTATGTAGCTGAGCATGGCTGGAATAAAAATTATGTATGAGGGGAACGCTGGATGTGAGGAAGGAGTCAGATCATGTAACCAGCTTTGACTAGTCAGCTACAATGATGTGGGTGAGTTTACGTAAAAGACAAGTAAGATCAATTTTAGAAATGTTAGTTTGGCCAGAGGAAAAATTCCCTTTAGCTCTTTTTTTTTTCAAGAAATATGTCATTGCTGGTACAAAGTGAAGCCTTGTTGGGGGAGGTGTAGGCTGGACCCCTGTGGGAGTCAGAGGAGTGGAGTGGGAGACGGGTTGGAGAAGAAAAGCCACATTAGGAAGTTGAGGCTCAGGAAAGAAAACTCGATTGCTGAACGCTACCTAGCTAATTAATGCCGGAGCTGGGCCTTCGGAGCAAAAGCCAAACAGAAATGGTGACCGCGCCATCTTGCTCATGGGTGGTTCTGTCTTCTCCATGTCCGATATTACCTGTTACCTGCGGAAGCGTGTAGCAAGAGTCCTCAGAGGAATGTTTACACAGAGTCTGAATGAAGCCTGCAAGTTCACCATCACCCTGATATTTTGCCATGGTGCTTTCTAAATGCCAGAGGCTTGCTAGTTTGTACTTCATCTGTTCCCTGGGAGAGGAGACTATAATGCTCAAAGGCAGCAGGGACCGGGCGGCATCCACCATGGGATATTTCACGGGGTTTCCTTATTGCCTCTGGATTCTTGGGAATGGGAGTCATGCTTACCAGATTTTCAACTGATGCCCGTGTGAGTAAAGTAGATACCTTGAAAGAATGATACGATCAATATTCAAAACACTCTTGACAGATCAAAACACTCAGCCAAAATCAATAAGGTGAAATTTAGTAGCAGAAGATGTAAATAAAGTCCATTAATACTACACAGGAGAGAAAGAGGCATTTGCGTGAGAGGGATGGATGGCGCAGTGGTGACTGCGGCTTAGCTAAGAGAGAGCTCTCTTCATGCTTTTGGAGCAGGAATACATCCTACATGCTACAGTGAAAAAGGAGTTCTCAGGGCTGCCAGCCCTACAGTAGAGGTTGAGTGGTAGTATATTTCTCCTACATAAGAAGAAAAGAAAGAAAAGAAAAGAAAAGAAAAGAAAGAAAAAAGAAAAAAAGAAAGAGCTCTCTGTTGCTGAAACATGAACTTGTCTTATGTGAAAGTAAGGAATTTATGGGATACATATAAATAATTATGGTATTGCTATCTTGAGCCATCAGCCAAGATGGAGGATGGTGCTCAATTTTATATACCCCAGTTTTTAGAGATAGGGTCTCCCTGTAGCCCCTGCTGGCTTGAAACTCACTATGTAGACCAGGTTAGATTTAGTCTCACAGTGATCCACCTCCCTCTGCCTCCTGAGTGCTGAGATTAAAGGCCTGTGCTGACGAAATTTAAAAATATTTTAGTTATTTTTATTTTATGTGTAGGAGTGTATGTCTTGCATCTAGGTAGGCGCATCTGTGTTGCACAATGCCCTCGGAGGTCAAGAGATCAGAAGAGAGCATTGGGTCCCCGGGAACCAGAATTAGGGACGGGTGTCAGCCACCATGTGAGTGCTGGGAATTGAACCCAGGTCCTCTGCAAGACCAGTCGATGTTCTTAACCCCCGAGCCATCTCTCCAGCCCCTCTCTACATGGTATTTTCTTTTTTTTTGGTCTTTTCGACATGGTATTTTAAGTGGTAGACTGAATCTATAGAATTCATAGATCTGTGAATGAGTGCTATCAGGGAAGAGTTCAGCCAGAAGATATTTTTAAAAATCATTCAAAACACATTTAAAAATTTTTTATTAATTTTATTTATTTCTGTATGTGTATGAATGTACTGTCTGCATGCAAGTTTGTGCACCCGTATCGTGCAACGCCGCGGAGGTCAGAAGAGGGTCTCGGATTCCCCTGGAACTGGAGTTCTCCTGGAATTGGAGTTTCAGACGGTTCTCGGCTGCCATGTGGGCGCTGGGGATCGAACCCCGGTCTTCTGCAAGAGTGGTCGGTGCTCTTAACCACTAGGCCATCTCTCCAGCCCTCAAAACACATTTTAAAACAATTAAGTATGTATAGTTTTATTTGGAGTCCAGGCTCTCTAGCTCCCTCTGGGTCCTAATACCGCCTCTTGTCTTGTATCTGATCTAATTGCTTCCATGCCCATTAGCACCTTTGGGTTAAAGATATGGTTTCTAGCTCTAGCAGACCAGAATCACACAAGAAACCTTTTAAAATATGGATTTTTAAAAAATTTTATTTATTTCTGTATGTGTATGAATGTACTGTCTGCATGCAAGTTTGTGCACCCCTGTCGTGCAATGCCACGGAGGTCAGAAGAGGGTGTTGGATTCCCCTGGAACTGGAGTTCTCCTGGAATTGGAGTTTCAGACGGTTCTCAGCCGCCATGTGGATGCTGGGGATTGAACCCGGGTCCTCTGCAAGAGCGGTCGGCGCTCTTAACCACTTGGCCATCTCTCCAGCCCCAAAATATGGATTTCTTCTTACTTCTGTATCAGGGCATGGTGGATTTATTGGTACAAAGTTACTTTCTGCAATAAATAGATATCTGGTGTGTGTGTGTGTGTGTGTGTGTGTGGTGTTGCTGTTTTCTGACGTTAAACAACATACAAGGCAAACTTTGAAAAAACAAGAAAAAAATATAGCCCTACTCTTATGGAAAACAAGCACAAACTAAAATAGCAATATAGACTTAATTACAACTCTTAACAATTTCGCTGAGTAGAAATGGCCTAAACTTAAAGGCTAGGAGGTAGAAATTGTCAAAGTTAATAAAAATTCTACTTAATTATATGCTAAAAACACACACCTTAAGGATAAGATACACCTTAACTATAAAGGCGCACATATGTTAAAAAGGTAAAACAGATATACTATATAAATACTAATCAAAAGAAAGCTGTAGCTAGTTTAACATCACCCAAGCAGGTTTCAGGGTAAGAATATGATCAGTGATGTAGGTAATATTTGCAGCGATAAAAGGTCATTTCCATATTAAAACATAGTATGTGTGTGTGTTTTAGTGTGAGCAGGTGTGTTTTTCATGCGTGTGTATAGCTTAGAGGTTGGCTCCAGCTATCTCCCTCTATCATTCTTCACCTTATTTTTTGAGACAGGCTCTCTCTCTCTCACTGGAGCTTGCTGTTTTGGATAGACTGGCTGACCAGTGAGGCCCCAGGATCTACCAGTCTCTTCAGTGCTGAGGTTATAGACATGGCCTTTATACCTGCTGTTTATTTGGCTGCAAGGATCCAAATTCAGGTCCTCTTGCTTGTACAGCAAGCACTCGACCCAATGACTCATCTCCCCAGCCCTGATCTATGTGTGTGTCTTTAAGACAGATCTTCAAAATAGATGGGACACAGTGGGGAGGAGAAATAGACAGTTTGGTTATATTCGATCATCTCAGCTTTCTTGGTAATTGATGTAACAGAAAACCAGTAAGGATTCAGTAGATTTGGACATGATGAATGAACGTGTCACCCTGTATACAACATGGCACACACACTGCAGGAAACATATCATTCTTATGTACACATGAACCTTTTGCCAAGATAGTCTGTATTATAGAAGATAAAGCAAATCCCGATCATTTTAAAGAATCAAGACCACACAGAACTAGGACCATACTGCATCTATCTTCAGACCACAATGGGATTAAAATTCAAGATCAACTCTAAGAGGTATCCGTGACGCCAAGGAAAAAGGCCAAATCGGTCTGAATTAAAGTAAGGCAGGCTTTTAATCCAGGGAAGTGCTCTCCCAGGGGGAGTGGGGCGGGGGGGGGGGATCTGACAGCCCTTTTGGAGTGAAGGATCATCAGAAAAGAGCACTTCTGGGAGGCAGGAAGGGCCTTTTATAGGTTAGGGGAGGGGAGATGGTGATGTATTGGAATTGGCCAATCAGGTCAGATCAAAGGCCCTGGAAGGTGGGCCTCAGTTCCGGTGGTCTCCTGGGGAATTTGTAGCTCCATCTGGATCTTCAAGCTCCAGATCAGCATTGGAGGAAGTACCCGGTGTGACCTAACAATCTCCCCTGCCATTCCTGTCATGCAGAAGGACACATCATTCATGGGTCGCATGACCGGACAAAGCAATTTGGCCCGGACAATTCGATTACTTAATTAATTTTAATCAATATACAAAGTATTAGATTTCCTTATGGCATTTTCAAACAAAGCTTGTTTTTGTTGATTCTCACCCGCACTTCCTTGTTGGCCCTCACCTCCTTTCCACTCTCGCGTCACACATGGCCTGTCATTCCCCACCTCCTTTCCACTCTTGTGTCAGGCAAGTCCTGTCATTCCCCACCTCCTTTCCACTCTTGTGTCACGCATGTCCTGTCATTCCCCCTCCCTTCTCAGCACCTCTTTTTCCTCATCCTATGGCCTTTTTTCTACTTTCCTAACTTATAATCTAGCACATGACCCAACAACACCGCTCCCGGACATCCACGCAAAGGACTCGCTATCCTGCCACATAGAAACTGCACATTCTTGTGTATTGCTCTATGTGCAATAATAAGGAAATGGAATTAGCTTAGATGTCCATCAACAGATGACTGGTTAATTAAAATGTGCTGCATGGACACAATAGAGTTTTATTCAGATTTAAAGAAAAATGGAATTAGAAAATTTGCAGATAAATCTGGAAGCTGTTGTTACTCAGCAGAATGACCCAGATTAGAAGGTCAAACATTACATGTCCCTTCTCCTATATGGATCTTAGCTTTCAATGTGTGTGTGTGTGTGTGTGTGTGTGTGTGTATGTGTGTAGTGTAGGTATAGGCTATGAAATTAGAAAGGGGCCCATGATTCTTTTTTGACAGATAATTAATGTTGGCTCATGAAATTAAGTGTCAATTTATCAGCAGGTGTGAAAGTAGTTTATATAACCTGTTCCAAATATTTCAATTTATTTTTCTTTTATATTCTCTGATCATCTCCTCATTTTGTTCAGGCAAATACCTCAGTTCTAATGATGGGATTTTGTTACGCTTATAACCAATTGTTAGGAAAACAGAATCCAGAGATTCCACTAGGAACAGGGCCATTTAGAACCTAAGCCTAAAGCTTTGAATCTGAAGATGAAAGGTAACAGTCCTCATAGATATTTATAAGCAAGGGTCAGGGTATATCTAGACAGTCCATTGAATATTGATAATTTCTAACAGTCATCATAGTAGTCCATGAGATATTCTTTGGTAAAAAAAAACTATTTCTGACATTCTCCATGTTCATTATTCAATTTATTATTATTATTTTTGGTCTTTTTGAGACAGGGTCTCCCTGTAGTCCCAGCTGTCCTGGAACTCACTCTGTAGACCAGGCTGGCCTTGAACTCACAAAGATCTGCCTGCCTCTGCCTCCCCAGTGCTAGGATTAAAGGCGTGCGCCACCACGCCTGGCTCAAATTTTGATTACTTATTTTTTTTTCTTATAGTTGGTTTGCTGAGGATGGAACCAAGGGCTTCACGCATGCTGGGCAAGCCCTGCTTTGGTTGTTGATAGTGCAAGGCAGAATCTCAGGGCAGGCTTTCCAGCTGAGCCCTTACCCAGGGCCTTATTTACTGCTCTGTGAGCCAGGGCTCCAGTGAGATAAGACAGTGCTCTCACACTTCATATGACAAAACACTTGAAAGGAAAGTATTGCATGCTGTAACACTTTCCTAGATGGAGTTCTCTCTTGAAGACATCCAGGGCGGGGTGCCTGCTTCTTGTACAACCTGCTTCTTGTACAACCTGTTCCAGCTTCATAGTCAGCAGAGCATCCCTCCACCCCTCAGTCCTCATCCAGAACTGTTTCCAGGAATAAATCTACCCTTGTTTTCTGTCTCCTTCCCAACATGCACAGCCCTACTGCCTGCCCTGCCTTGTAACTTTTATTTGAGACTTGCAGTTCCTGAGGGCAGAGTGGGTTTGGCTGAGTTTCACGGCTGGTGTGTTTATAAGTGCGGGATCATCCTGCAGCAATGACCATGGCTGTTTAACTTTCTCTCTGTGGTTTATTGTGCTAATTGTTTTCTGCTCAGATAATTATTTCCAACGATCACTTTGCTCGCTTGCAGTCTCTGCTGGGATCAGAGCTAAGAGCTTGAATGTGTTAATGGAAGTTTTGTTTCCCTATTTATTTTGTTCTATGGTGGCTTTTTGAGTCTAAGAAATAAAACAGCACTGCTTAAAGCTACATGCTCACATGAGTTCTGTAAAATAGGAGAGACCGTTTTTATTAATCTTATTTGACTTTATTTTGAAATCCTGTCAAACTTACAGAAGAAATATTTCAAAAGCTTTGCAAAGAACCCTCCAACATCAGTACTTAGATTCATTAGTTGCTCAGATTTGCCATATTTAATCTTGTAGATGCATGTGACTATTAGTGATACTGTGTCTGTGTCTCTAGAAGAATATATGCAGGTTAATACTATATAAGTTATATGTGCATATTATTACTGAACCACTTAAGAGAATATGGCAGGCAGCATGCCTACCCCATCCACCAAATAGTAAAGAAAAACCAGGAAATTTGACCTTGGGGTAATATTATTATCTATACTGATTATCAACAATCTATATTGAAATTTCAATTGCCCAAATAATGTCTTGAATTGAAGTTTATTTTTTTCCATCCAAGATTCAAACTATGATTCCACACGGTGTTGAGCTGGCATATTGTACAGTCTCCTTTAATCTAGAATCCTTAATTTGACTTCTAGGACACTGCCATTTGGGAGGAGTAAAGGATTGTTTTACAGAAGGTCTCTAGGTTTGGATTTGTGTGATCTCTCTCCTGAGTGGATTCAGATTACAAGTCTTCAGCAGGGGTCACAGTAGGAGGCCTAGTGGTCTGTCCTCTTTGTGGTAATATTGGTTCTGATCACCGGATTATGACGGTATCTGCCAGACTTGACAGTGAGGGCACTGGCTGTCCTTCAAAATTAATAAGTTATTTATGTGGGGAGTCTTTGAGTTTATGCGAACATGCTGTTCCGTGGAAGATTTCCACTCATTATTTTTAGCATGCAATAATTGTTTTCATATTATTCTATCTTTTGGGATAGCATTTTGAAGAAAGTTTGGAGGAACTCTTTATGAAAGGCTTTTTATCTTGCTCCCTCAAACCATGGAGTACTCTTAAAGAAAGTAGTCATTTTAGATTAATTGAAGTTAAATTGAAGATGAAGGGGAGATGTTAACTTACCCTTAAATGAGAACGCTCGAGCAGTCCTGATTAAGATATGGAAACATACCCACATGGTGACTAAGAACCGTCTTTAAGCCAGGCATGGTGGCACATGCCTTTAATCCTAGCACTCGGGAGGTAGAGGCAGACAGATCTCTGAGTTCAAGGCCAGCCTGGTCTACAGAGTGAGTTCCAGGCCAGTTAGGGATATAGGGAGACCCTTCCCCCCCCCCAAAAAAAAGATATGGAAACAGAAGCAAAAACTTCTCTGGGACTGACCATATTCGTAATCAAGTTTCAAGGTTCATACATAAAATTCTGGATCTAGAAGGATTATCCAAAGTTCATGAGATTCACCTTTCTGCGTCCCAGCAAGACTCACCAGAAATGCTGGTGGTGAGGGTGGGTTTTCCTGTCTTGTTCAGTACTTCCATGTACAAGACATAGATTCTTTTGTTCTTTCTCAAATAATGCAGAACTGAGAATTTGGAGAGTAAAACCAAACCAAACCAAAATAGATTCCGCTACCACCTTTAAGAAATTTAGACTGTGGAGAAATATGTCTCTGATAACTGTTTCCTATCCTTCCTAGCCTTTACATATAAAATGCATCTGCAGCTTTTGGACTCCTCTGGCTTGGAGTGCTTTGCATTCCACTTGATCTCCTATGGCACACATACACCTTATTTGGAGTAGCAAAATATTTAACAAAGAGAATGCGGCTCTTTACATTATGGCGGGTCATCTACTGTAGCTGCCATCTGATTTCAGAGATGTTAAGATGTGGTAAAAAGTGAATATTTAATTTGACGAGCTGTGGGGTAAGTGCATTGGAGGCAGAACACATCATTTGTTCTTCATTTATATGTGTTCATTTATTTGCTCGTTCAACCGTGATTAAATGTAAAATGATGTGCTAGTTTCTGTGGGCAGGAACAAAGTATCCCCTCTAGCAGTTGGCTGAAACCAAGGAGAATAAAAAATGAAATTTGATACCCTTGAGTTTGAATGCGACGTCCACCATTTCCCAAATTCATGAAACTCATTTAATACCTCTGTGTCTCAATCCTAATCTCTACAATGGGGTTAATAATATCCATCTTGCCATGTTGTTGTTAAAATTTGGAAATAACATCTGAAGATTACATAGCTTATGTCTGGCATCTGATGGCGGTTTCATTTGCATAGGCACTTATAAATATTGGTGAATAAATTGGTTATTATGGGCACGCAATTAGTCTGCTTTGTTACAATAGTGCATTACAACTGGGTATTCCTTTTGATGTCTGAATTACATTCCCTTCAGCTTAATGGAAACTGTTCTGTCCCATTTCCAGTAGAGACCGAGAACAGCTGGACACCAGCCTTTGATAACTTGTGGGGACAGAGATGGAGTCACCCTTGCACAAGAGTGTTGAAGCTGTAGGGGAACGATGTGTCACCTCACCCATCAGTGTGCCTGACATTTGGGGGTTATTTCTTTTCATTCCCCTCCAGCAAACTAAATGTGTGCTCCCACCTAATTTGTAGTTCCTTCCCTGGCTGTGAACGCTAATGACAGGGCTGGTGGACTGGCTACAATGATCTCCCTAGTATGTTCCAAGCTTGCTTAAAACCATACTATGCATTCTGGTCCTTGGCTGTTCTTTTGTGTCCCCCCCCCCTTTCATTTGGAAATCTGTATGTGTTTTCTGACATAAGGAGAGGAAGATGGGGGTAGGGAGGTGGAATCTAATCCATATGTTAGCAATGCATTTGTTCTGAAATAATAAGATTACTGTTTGTGGAAAGAGCACGTAGATGTCTTAGGACCCACTTTTACAAACCCCAGCAAAGCCTCTGCATTCCTTCAGCCCATACCACCAGTCACTGGGCTTGGAGAGGACCTATTGGTTCTCTTCTTTTTACCAGTTTTTTTATATTGTTGTGTCCTAAACCTTGTCTTCTCCATATTCTCAAATGAGACAAAAGGCATATGTGTGAATCTTCACTTCTCTTTGGAGCATCAGGGAGGCCCTGGCTGATTATTAGTACCCTATAATTTCACTTTCTTTATTCTTTTTATCAAAGATGCCTGGTTGATCCTAGTGCCTCAGTCTACAACTAATTGGCCACTATGAACTTGACTAGAAAAAGTAAAACACACACACACACACACACACACACATACACACACACACATATATATTTAGACAGGGTCTCCCTGTAGCCCCAGCTGGCCTAAGACTCACAGAGATCCATTGGCCTCTGCTGGGAGTAAAGGCTTGTGCCACCATGACCCGCAATAAACATCTTTTTTTAAAACGTAAAATTCAGTCCCACACATATATGTAGTGAACTTTCATAGTTTTCACCTGTTACTTTCTCTCGTCTTCCCTTCCTCATCCCCTGGAACATTTCCTCTTCCTAAGAAATCCCCCCTCTTTCCTATCTTTTTGTGTGCGTGACTCACTGAGTTCATTGTTGCCTGCCTGGATGCGGGGGTTGCTTGCTGGAACGTGAACGGATACTTCCTCCTCTAGAAGCCATTAGCTGCCAGTGCTCCCTCTGAGAGGCTTGCAGCCCCGTGAGGGCCCCCCACCCCCCATATCTCTGATGAAATGTGGACGGTCCCGATTGATGCAGGTGAGTTCATGGGAGTTGTGAGTCCCACAGCTACAGTGAGTTCATGGGAGCAATAGGCACCCCATGACCAGAGGATGTGTTTGTGGAGTGCTCCTACATTCTCTCTGTGCCTTGTCTTCGGTGATGTTCCCTGAGCCTTGGAGGGGCTGATGTAACCATCCTTTTTGGGGCCTGAGCATTCCACCGTCACTTAACTTTTATATTTTGGCTGGTTATGAGTCTCTGCATTAATTTCTGGCTGCAGTTAACTATAAGAAGTTTCTTAGATGAAGGCTGAGAACAGCACTAATCTATAGGTAAAAGATGAGTATTTAGAAGACAGCTTGAATAGCACATCCACTTAGCAAAACAGTAGTACTAGGTTCCCCTTCAGGGCTTATGACTGCCCCAAATTCTTGGCTGGGTTTACAGCAGCAGGCCTGTGCAGCAGACCTCAGATCCACTCAGAAGGTGGTTTGTTACCCCATCATCATAATCATGACACTTGCACTAGTGGACACATTACGCCTGGCATGGTGTGAACATCTTTTATTTTCCTCTGAGCTCCTCTCAGTTTCCATGTTTGGTTATTTTTAAGCCCACTGCTTTTCTTTCTTCACAATTATGATAGAGATACTTATTCCTCATGCTTATGCACACTGGCAATCATGTGTTTGGGGGTTCTTTAAGAACACCAAGGAGGGTTTATGTTCTACCCCCAAGAAAAAGGCAGGCAATGAAAGCCAGGTTATATCTAAGATCAAAGGTGCTTTCCACACTCTGGTCTTTAAGGTAAAAAAAAAATTCTGGGGGAAATCTCATGAAGGATAAGGTTACTCCACATGTAGATTCTTCCAGAAAACCATGATTCTGGTGAAGGATCTGCAGTTCCCGAATGGCTGTTTTCCTACGAGTCTCTGGCATGAATCTACTGAGCTTCCTTCCACTCATGACAGCTCCATTCAGCAGCTGCTCATATGCCCACTCACTTCTGTCTTCCCCAGTGATTGGGATGAACAGAGCCTGCCGTAGTATCCGTGCAGGAGGCCAGGGGTGCATACGTAGGTACTTATAGTCAGGCTGGGGAGACAAGTGTCAAGACATTAAATAGAAAGCCTAGAGACACTGCTCAGAGGTTAGGGGCACTGGCTGTTCTTGCAGAAGACCCAGGTTTGAATCCCAGCACCCACATGTTGGCTAACAACTGTCCATATCTCTAGTTCCAGGTGGTTATACTCCCTCTTCTGTCTTCCATGGGCAGTGCATGGCATGGGTGCACTTACACACATGCAAGCAAAAGATGCACACACATAACACACATAAATAAAAATAATAATATCTTTTTTTTTTTTTTTGGTCTTTTTGAGACAAGGTCTCCCTTTTGTCTCAGCTGGCCTGGAGCTTGCTATGTAGATCAGGTTGGCCTTGAAATCCCAGAGATATGCCTGCCTCTGCCTCTCAAGTGCTGAAAGAAATTAAATAGCTAGAGAGCAGTTGAGTTGGAAGAGCCTAAGACAATGGAATTGAAGACATGGGAGAGTGCCAGTCACCCTTCATCATAGCTTAGAAGATTGTTATGTGTTTGGTGTATAAAGGCATTTTATAAACTACATAGTATTGTGAAAAATTTTAGCATTATTGATAGCCATAATAAAGTCATATGGAAGAAGTTAATTCAAGAATATAGCAGGTGATTTTATATATATATATATATAATTATATATATATATTTATAGTGTGTGTGTGTGTGTGTGTGTGTGTGTGTTCCTCAATAGTGCCTTTTGTTTTGCTGGTGTGTGGTCAGAGGAAGGACAGGCTGAGTTGAAGGTCTATATTGAATTGCAGATGGATGCATCTTTAAATCTTTAACTGTAATCAGGGTGTCGATGGTGTTTAGTTGGCTTGATTTTTTAAACTGTTCAGCCCATCTCCTCTGCTCACTGATGTGGGTTTTCACCTCTCATATCAAAGACTGTGGTAGGTGTAGGGCTTCTGATAAGGCAAATACACAGTCTCAGTAGCATACAAGCCCACTAGGCAGAACTATTCTGAAAAACTCCTCAAGAAAGGATTTATGGTGTTCAGAATAATACATCTTAGTATTCAGAAGACAGCTTGAACAACTTGCAAGTGTCTAATCTTTATTTATCCATATTTTTTAAAACATGACTCATCTGAGGATATATGACCTTTTGGGTTAAGAGGAGACTCTGAAAAGTGTTCCCATTCTGTTCTCTCTCTCTCTCTCTCTCTCTCTCTCTCTCTCTTTCTCTCTCTAATTATTCCTATTCTCTTATCCATTAATAATATTAATGATGTTCTAGTGGTAGAGGAAGGAGGCAAAAAGCAGTGGAAAGAGCAGGTTTGGAATTGGCAAAGCAGTAGGCAAGGTTGGAGATGAAAGGATCTCAAAATAGTCTGGGGCTGGAAATCAGGATGTGCAGATAACTGGACTTGTGATATTTAGCAAAAGATTTAGTTCCTTTGAGACTTATTTTGTATATTTAAAAAACCTATCATTTAGTAGAACATTTTCTTTCTTTTGGATTTTTTTTCTATTTCATTTTATGACATGTTGGTTTTTACAGTGAGATTTTTCTTCAAGTATATTACCTACTTTCACCATGTCTACTTCCTATCACCTTTTTTCTTACTCCTGATGGTCCCCTGGGTAGAATATTTTCTTGTTATTGGGTGGGAGTTTCATTATCCTTGTTTATAAGAGCATTGCAGGTGTTCACTTAAATTTTTTCTTCTCTTGCTTTGCAAAGGAGAGGCGAACAAATTTGGGTAAAGGAAAATAATGCAGAAATTTAATAACCAGGGGCAGACTGGCAAAGGGGTTCTTCAGGTGTGAAATGTAACATGACTTTGCTCAGTTGAAATTTCAGTAGATGAACATGGGAGTTGGAGCTGGGGTGTAGGAGGTCAGGGTGGATACAACTCACATCTCGGTCAAGACCACCATAGTGGGCTGAAGAGATGGCTCAGTGGTTAAGAGCTCTGGCTGCTCTTGCAAAGGACCTGGGTTAAAATCCCAGCACCCACAGGGAGACTAACAACCATCTACAACTCCAGTTCCATAGGATCTGATGCATTTGTGAGTGTAAGTGCATTTACATACATGCAGGCACAACACTCATGCACATAAAATAAAAAGCAATAAATCCAAAGAAATGTAAGTAAACAACAAAGATCCCCATGGTATTGGGAGGGGTGGCTCTGACTCAGTGCTTTGTCCCCACACTTGTCTCCCTCTCCATCAAACTTTCAGCTTCAGACATGACCCTCTCTTTGCTATGACGGTTACCCATGGTGGTGCTCGTCTGTCTTTTCCCCTGAGAACAGTGAAGGCCAACATTGTTTTTTTCCTGTGAGGGGAAGGAAGAGAGATTCATGTTTTCACTGCCATCCTTCACATTAAAGGAAGGCGAGTCAAACAGTTCCTCAGCCTCTTCTCAGTGCCACGCCTGGACTCTTACCCTCTCAGAAATGTGTAGACGAGGATTCATGTGATGTCATGTTGGAATCTTCTACCTGAGAGTTTTTAGAACATTCTTTTTTCATATATTGTTTTGTGGTATTTGCAACAATTCAAGAAGATAGGGTCGTTTAGTGGAACATTTTGGTGACACTAAATTGTTGGAGAACTTGAACCAAGGCCAGCATGGGAATGCCGAGCATGTTGTTTCCCAGGCAAAGCACCCAGACGGTGGGAGACATCTTACGCTCATTGGCCAAGGTGAAACCTTGATACCTTTTTCTTATTTCTGCTATAGGGGGCAATAATCCTATCTTGGATGGAACTTTACTCATCTACCGGGGTTAATTGTTGAATCCTTATGCTAAAGGGCTGTGAATTTTTAAGTCTGTTCCCCCATTTTTTTTAAAACTGAGTTAGGAATTAGTATGTGGTAATGGTGCTGGTCTGGTCGTGATGATTGCGGTGCTGCTGATAGGATTATGGTGATAGTGACTAACACTCCTGAGTATTTGCCATGTGCCCAGTGCTATTTCACACACACAGTTTCATTCATTCATTCTAGGATTAGGTTTCTGTTTGTGGCTTGCCTGCTTCTTGGTGGTGATTTTGGACAACTCTTGTAATCTCCCTTCACTTCAATTTTCTACTCTATAAAATGAGAGGATTATAGTAGATCGGTAACTTCCAACTCCATTCACAAGTTTTCGATATTTCAACTGGGTATTATTTGGGTCCCTAGAGGAAGTGACACATTCGTTTGAGTGCTTGAGGACTATGGAAACCAACAAAGAGGGGAAACACCCCTAGAGATCGCCAGCGGCAGGTGACGGCTAGCACCTCTGAGCCCCAAGGGACAGGAGGATGGAGTGCATATGGAACCCAGCAGAAGCCAGGCTGAGGCCATTATTTCAGGTGGCCCTCAACAAGAGCTGTTATACCTGCTCTTTTGTAGCTAGGAAGCTGAAGAAGCTCAGTGCCTTGTGATCTAATTCCCATTTTGGACTCTTGGACAAGTTAAAAGTCAAAGAGCCAAGAGGGCCAGTTGTTACAGACTGTGGATGCCCGCTTCTACCCAGAGCAGGTACAACAGGGTATGGAATGGATTCCAAAAGCTTCCCTTGCAAACCAAATGCTGATTCCTCTGACCATATTAATATTATGTGGGATATTACGAGGATATTAGCTTAAGTAGAGTGTTATATATTTGTATGTTATGTGCTCAGATTCACTTTTAGTCTTTTATAATATCCACTCGACATAAAGACCAGCTTATCTTTTTTTAAGCAAATGTGACACATGCTGTTTATGTTCTCACATTAAATTATGTAGAAAAAAACCCCCAAGATATTCTAACAAATACATTTTAAGTTCAGTGGATCTTATCTTTGGTTTGGAGAAGGATGTATATAAAACACAGATTCAAATTTATCCTCGTGTTACACCCTGAAAGTAGACAAATTGTCTTACCCTATTTATAATAAGAAATAGTCCTCCTTTCATTTTATTTTGCTTTATTTTTAATGTATTCTTCGAGAACTTTATACGCATATCCAATGAAACATGATTATATCTGCCTCCAATTTCCCCTTTCCAATTCTCCTGGATCCCCCAATACATCCCCTTCCCAACTTTATATCCTCCTCATCCTCCTGCCCTCCTTCTCCTTGTCCCTCCTCCCTCCTCTCTCTTCCTTCCTCCTCTTTCTCCTCTTCCCCATCCCTCCTCCTTTCTCCTCCTCCTCCTCCTTCTCCTCCTCCTCCTCTTCCTCCTCTCCTGCTTCCTTTAATAATCCAAAGTCCAGCTAGTACTGGGCAGTACCCACATGTGCATGGTTGTAGTGCCCTACACTGTTGCCCTGACATCTTTCCAGTGGCCACACCCTCAAAGCTTGAGTCTCCCTCCACCACTAGCTATCAATTGCAAACAATGCCTCAGTTATGAATAGGGCCCCGGGAGCTTCTCCCTTATCCACAGTGGAATGCTGGCGGGCTTGATCTTGTGCAGGTAACCTCAGCTGCTGTGAATTAATGAGTTTCAAGAGCCCCCGTCCCATCTAGAGGACAGTGTTTCACAGCACTCCTCTCCATTCTCTAGCTCTTACATCCCTTTGCTTTGCCTTCAACAAAGCTCTGTGAGCCTTGGCAGGGGGCTGAGAGGTTAATCAATATATTCCATTTGGGGCTGGGCACTCATTTTTATTCCCATCATTTTGAACTCATTATGAGTTTTGGCATTGACTAGTGCCCACTGCAAAAAACAGGGTTCTTTGATCAAGGCTGAAAGCAGTCTAGATCTAGGAGTATAAGCATAGATATTGAGTAGACAAGCTTGATAACATAACTGTTGAGGGGGCTGGAGAGATGGCTCAGTGGTTGAGAGCTCCGACTTCTCTTGCAGAGGACCCGGGTTTGATTCCCAGCACCCACATTGTGGCTAAAAACCATCTTTAACTCCAGTTCCAGGGGAATCCGACGCCCTCTTCTGAACTCCGTGGCATTGCATGACATGGGTGCACCGACCTACATGCAGACAGTACACTCATACACATAAGAAATAATAAAAAATTAAAAAAAAACATAACTGTTTAGCCAAATAACTATGGGGTAAGAACCTATTGTTGAAGATACTAATACTTTGGTTGCAAGACATAGAAACATCTATTTCAAACCTGCAGGGACTATTCGCTCCTGCCAACTAGCTTTGAGAGTGCTGGAATGTGCTATAAAGGCTGCTGGTAGAGAAGAGACATCGATGGTCTTACCAAGTGCCAGACCCTGCGAATTGCAGTGCCAACCCACCAGGCAGGATGCTGGTGCAACAGTGTCATGGTTGTTACGAGGGTGATCAACTGCTTTCTTGTTGGGTTGGCAGTGTGTTCCATGGGAGGAAATCCATGTCTGCTACTGGAAACCTGATCAAATACCCCACCTTTTAAAATAGAAATTTGATGCTTTTGCCCTTTGAGTTAAACATTTAGTGGTTTTTTCTAGTTATCTTTAATTTCATGATGATGGGATAAAAGAGAAAGTTTTAGGTTACTCTTGCAAGAACTTCTTTGTAGATTACATTTGATGGTTGGCATCAATCTTTAGCTCCCAATAACTGATCAACAAATTGGGTACAACTGATATAATAACTCCCTTCTCTTTAAGCATTGTGCTTTAGGTAATCAGAACGCCTTTATACATCATGTAATAATTTTGTTCAGTTACATGCAGGCATTAGTTAGCTTTCTGTTACAACCAAAACCTGAGACAATCAGGTTATAAACAGAAAAGAGACAAGGATCCCACAGTCCCAATGACCCGAAGATCTCCCTTTAGGTCTCTTACCTCTTCAAAGCTCAACCACCTCACAATAGTACCCTGGCCTGGAGACCAATGTTTCAGGACCTGGACCTTGGGGGACATGTAAGTTCCAACTAACTGCAGCATCACAGGGTACGGATGGATCTGTGTGAGTACCACATCCAGGCCAATTTATGGACTAACCTCTTAACGTTTTTGTGTTCTGCATTAGTATGCTGTATCTCACCATCACTGTTCCTTATGTTTCCATCTTTATTTAAAGTTCTGTTGAGGGTACAAAGTAAGCAGTATTTAAGAATGAGAATCAAAACAGTGTAATATGGCCAAAACCACCTGGCGATAAGTGATCACGGACTGGGCACAGGCATGTGTCTCTAATCACCATTTGACATGTACTTGGAAATGCATGCTGCTCGAACTCATAAACAGAAAATGCCAAAAGAACTGTTGTATTTATTGACTTTTTGCAAATATAAATTGGAACCAATACCATTACTGTGTTTTTTTATGTAAACTGCCTTTTGGAAGTCAGAGTTATTTTTTTTAAACCATTGAAAGGAGAATTTCATTTTAGTTGATCCTTAAGATTTCTTCTAGTCTCTTTATTAAAATGGAAAATAGACAATAATGGGTTTTTGATATAGGGTCTCCTTATAACCCCAACTAGCCTGGAACTTTCTATGTAGACCAGGCTGGCTTTTCTCTCACAGAGATCCCCCTGCCTCTGCCTCCTGAGTGCTGGGATTAAAGGTGTGTACCACCATGACTGGTGATGATAATGACTTTTAGTCTTGGAAGCTTAAGATTACATGGTCATCTAAACAGTCACCAAAAGACACTTGTAATGGGAAGAATACAGGTTGAAATCAAGTCACCTTAAATTGGAACCTGTGTTCTTCTTTGTTAGGTTGTGGCTTTACATATATTGTTCAGTATCTCTGAGCTGATCTCACTTCATGAAGAATTTGTAACTGTTTTATGGGTTTGTGGTGAATGTGAGGAGTTAGGAATATATTAAATGCTTTTTGTGCCACTGTGATGTGCCAGGGACCTTCTAGGGAATTAAAGGACAGTCTCTGCTCTTGTGGGTCTTTCATCATGGAGGTGAACTGAAGCAGAAATAGAGAAGACAGCATAAGATAATGACCCACATTGGAAACCAGGATGAGACCTTGGTGGTACTGAGGTAGGGTGAGCACAGAGCCTTCTTGGGGGAGGGGGTTGGGCTACAGAGAAAAAGTGAGCAGGAGAAATGAGAGGAAGGGTTTCCAGGCAATGGGCATGGCCATGGTTAAGACCCTGAGATGGGAACTGATGTGGTTTGTTTAAGGAATAGTAAGGGTCAACTTTATTTGGAGAAGAACCAAGTGGAAGAGGCAGTTCCAGATCAAACAAGACCTTATACATCAGGAAAACAATTCTGTGTTGTTTTGTTTCTCATATGAGTGAAAATAAGAAAATCTTCTTGGGTAGAGGAAGAACACACCTTAGAGAAGTGTAACAGAATTCTTAAAATAGAAGATTTGATCAGGAAGAGGAGGGTACTTAGTGCAAGTGTCAAAGGATGGGGGCATAGAATTATTGTTCTTTGGCTCTAAATAATATTATTTTTCTTCTCTGCAAGTTCTTAGCATTCCATTCATTGACATACGTGCCTCCTCCATGGCAAAGACGTCAGTACAGCCTGGGTTTCATGGCCTGGCCGTCCTGAGTCTGGCCTCTTAGAGCTGACTCTGTATTAGCAAAATGCTCTTTATAGAAGGCCTTCTCAGGGCCTACAGGGAAGACCAAACACTCGGAGTCTTTCTCTCTCTCTCATTCTCTCTCTCTCTCTCTCTCTCTCTCTCTCTCTCTCTCTCTCTCTCTCTCTCATCTTCCTATTCCTGGTCTGGGGAGTGGGTTACTATGCTTGGCTCCAGAAAGGAGAGACAGTTTGCTTCTTCCTATCAGCCTGGGGAGAGAGGTAATGGTCAGATATGGGAGGGGGGCAGGTTCTGGCTTTGTCAGTCAAGCTGCTCTATAGTGGGAGTGGGCAGTGGAAGTTAAGGAAATAGGAACAATGAGCTATTTTGAAATAATCATAGTGCACAGGGTTTATACCTCAAACCTTATAGTGTAGCCTCAGGAAGTCTCAGGCCCAGTGCTGGTGAAGAATCAGGGTAAAAGGAAGGAAGCCTGATGTACTGATGGTAGGAACATAAGCTATAGAAATCAATATGAAGGGTCCTTAAGAGACTGAAAATAGAGTTACATGGCCCAGTGCCACCCACTGTCCAGGTAGCTGAGTAGGAGTAGCTGAGAGAGATGTCCTGGTTCATGGGCCTACAACAGTGCCCACCCCACAGCCCACATCCAGGGCCTGGTGAACCCAGTTTCCCAGGAACCAGTAGACTTGAGTCAGCTGGAGTGAGATTAGCCAAACACAGTCCCTCATAGCCTGTGAGTAGCAGAGATGAGACAGGCTTGGGACTTCAGTATCCATCCAGACAGGGAGATTGTTGTACTATAGTTGTAGGACAGAGGCTGCCTTCCCTCTTACCCACACAGAAGCAGTTTTACTTTCCCTTCACCTAAAAAGTATCATGTGAATCAGGCAACCAGAAGCCTTGAGAAGAAGCAGGTCATTCTGATAGGGACCTCGACCCTTGAACTGACTGAATAATTATCCCCGAGGGACTGTGTTACTTTCACATGGCTGTGAAGAAACACCTCACAGAAACAAAGGAGGAGGGGTTTGACTTACAAGTCAAAGTGTTCACTGTGTGGTTGTGTGGCCGTACCCACTTGGACAGAACATCCTAATGACAGGAGCAGGTGGCAGAGGACAGCTGTGTGCTTATTTCGTGGCTGATCAGGAAGCAGAGAGGAGGACAGGAAGTGGCACCTTCAAGAACCCCTAGTGACTGGCTTCTTCCAGCTAGGCCTCACCTCCAGACCATGTGTTTGGAACATGACCTTGTAGAGAGTATTTCATATCCAATTCCTAACAGAAGCTGTTTAACTAATCTGAAATAACAGAGGAACGTTGAACTCTTAAACATGTGAATATAACTTTAGTTAGAGGGCCACTGTGCTACAGGTCTCACTCAAGGCTTGGCACATGGCAGGTGCTGAATAAATGTTATATTTTCTCCCTTTCTCTCTGATACTGGCTCCTTATGGACCATAGTCCACTTATATTGTCTGAAAGAATTGATAGTAGAGCAAAAATATGTGTATAATCTGAATTTAAGTCCTAGCCCTGAGTCTCATCAGGGAGAGATCTTTGTTGGCTTGCCTGGTTTCTTTTTTTTTTAATTTTATTTATTTATTTTAATAAGTAATGAATGTAAAACCAATTTGCAAATAGCTATGCCCAAACTTATATAGCCCAAGGTCCCCATTGTCCAGCTGGAGGGGCTTGTATGTATGTATAAGCATGTTAATCAAATAAGAGTCCAGTCTATATTGCTGTAGTTTCACAATTCACCCCAATCACAGCCCTTACATTCTACCACGCCCCCTCTTCTGTAGACTTTTTTCCCTAGGCTTCAGAAAAGGAGTTTGCCTGGTTTCTATGGCTAGAAAGGTCTGGCTCTTTTCAGAGAATTTTTAAAATTTATTTTTATTTTTTATTTATTTTTCTATGTATATGAATGTACTGTCTGCATGTAGGTTTGTGCACCCATGTCATGCAATGCCGCGGAGGTCAGAAGAGGGTGTTGGATTCCCCTGGAACTGGAGTCAAAGATGGTTCTCAGTCACCATGTGGGTACTGGGGATTGAACCCGGGTCCTCTGCAAGAACAGTAGGTGCTCTTATCCACTAGGCCATCTCTCCAGCCCCAAAACCATGAATTTTATTTTATTTTATTTTATTTTATTTTTTTTAAATTTTATTTATTTTTGTATGTCTATGAATGTACTGTCTGCATGTAGGTTTGTGCACCCGTGTCGTGCAATGCCGCGGAGGTCAGAAGACGGCGTCGGATTCCCCTGGAACTGGAGTTCTCCTGGAATTGGAGTTACAGACAGTTCTCAGCCGCCATATGGGTGCTGGGAATTGAACCTGGGTCCTCTGCAAGAGCAGTTGGTGCCCTTAACCGCTAGGCCATCTCTCCAGCCCCATGAACTTTAATTAAAGGCTTAGAACCAGGGATGGGGAAATGGCTCAGTGATTAAGAGCACCGAGTACTCTTCCAGAGGACCTGGGTTCAGTTCCTGGCATCCACATGGCAGCTAACAACTGTCTGTAACTTCAGTTCCAGGGGATCCATCAATTCAGCACACTCCCTGGCCTCCATGGGCATTGCGTGCATGGGTGGACACACCCAGCTGGTGTGTCCCAGGTAATTAAGTAAACTGGACACTTTTTTTCATTTTGGTCAAGTCTCTTAAGTTATTCAGTGGCGTATTCAAGTCTTTTGCCCATGTTTTGGTTGGGTAATCTTCCTATTTCTTGCTGCTATGTACACGCTCTCTGTATATTCTGGATAGACCCCTTTTGAGGAATATTTGTGTATAAACATTTTTCCCATTGTGTAGTCTGCATTGTTCACAGTGAGGTGTTTGTGAGTAGAATTTCTGAGTTAACTGAATGATGTCATCAGTAGCAGTTCACACTGTGTTCTCATAGTAGCAGTTCATACCGTGTTCTCATAGTAGCAGTTCACACCGTGTTCTCATAGTAGCAGTTCACACCGTGTTCTCATAGTAGCAGTTCACACCGTGTTCTCATAGTAGCAGTTCACACCGTGTTCTCATAGTAGCAGTTCACACCGTGTTCTCATAGTAGCAGTTCACACCGTGTTCTCATAGTAGCAGTTCACACCGTGTTCTCATAGTAGCAGTTCACACCGTGTTCTCATAGTAGCAGTTCACACCGTGTTCTCATAGTAGCAGTTCACACCGTGTTCTCATAGTAGCAGTTCACACCGTGTTCTCATAGTAGCAGTTCACACCGTGTTCTCATAGTAGCAGTTCACACCGTGTTCTCATAGTAGCAGTTCACACCGTGTTCTCATAGTAGCAGTTCACACCGTGTTCTCATAGTAGCAGTTCACACCGTGTTCTCATAGTAGCAGTTCACACCGTGTTCTCATAGTAGCAGTTCACACCGTGTTCTCATAGTAGCAGTTCACACCGTGTTCTCATAGTAGCAGTTCACACCGTGTTCTCATAGTAGCAGTTCACACCGTGTTCTCATAGTAGCAGTTCACACCGTGTTCTCATAGTAGCAGTTCACACCGTGTTCTCATAGTAGCAGTTCACACCGTGTTCTCATAGTAGCAGTTCACACCGTGTTCTCATAGTAGCAGTTCACACCGTGTTCTCATAGTAGCAGTTCACACCGTGTTCTCATAGTAGCAGTTCACACCGTGTTCTCATAGTAGCAGTTCACACCGTGTTCTCATAGTAGCAGTTCACACCGTGTTCTCATAGTAGCAGTTCACACCGTGTTCTCATAGTAGCAGTTCACACCGTGTTCTCATAGTAGCAGTTCACACCGTGTTCTCATAGTAGCAGTTCACACCGTGTTCTCATAGTAGCAGTTCACACCGTGTTCTCATAGTAGCAGTTCACACCGTGTTCTCATAGTAGCAGTTCACACCGTGTTCTCATAGTAGCAGTTCACACCGTGTTCTCATAGTAGCAGTTCACACCGTGTTCTCATAGTAGCAGTTCACACCGTGTTCTCATAGTAGCAGTTCACACCGTGTTCTCATAGTAGCAGTTCACACCGTGTTCTCATAGTAGCAGTTCACACCGTGTTCTCATAGTAGCAGTTCACACCGTGTTCTCATAGTAGCAGTTCACACCGTGTTCTCATAGTAGCAGTTCACACCGTGTTCTCATAGTAGCAGTTCACACCGTGTTCTCATAGTAGCAGTTCACACCGTGTTCTCATAGTAGCAGTTCACACCGTGTTCTCATAGTAGCAGTTCACACCGTGTTCTCATAGTAGCAGTTCACACCGTGTTCTCATAGTAGCAGTTCACACCGTGTTCTCATAGTAGCAGTTCACACCGTGTTCTCATAGTAGCAGTTCACACCGTGTTCTCATAGTAGCAGTTCACACCGTGTTCTCATAGTAGCAGTTCACACCGTGTTCTCATAGTAGCAGTTCACACCGTGTTCTCATAGTAGCAGTTCACACCGTGTTCTCATAGTAGCAGTTCACACCGTGTTCTCATAGTAGCAGTTCACACCGTGTTCTCATAGTAGCAGTTCACACCGTGTTCTCATAGTAGCAGTTCACACCGTGTTCTCATAGTAGCAGTTCACACCGTGTTCTCATAGTAGCAGTTCACACCGTGTTCTCATAGTAGCAGTTCACACCGTGTTCTCATAGTAGCAGTTCACACCGTGTTCTCATAGTAGCAGTTCACACCGTGTTCTCATAGTAGCAGTTCACACCGTGTTGTCATAAGCCTTGCTCATCTAATTTTCATACAGATGAAATTTGAAATTAATTTCATTATGGTACGGGGTATGTGGAAGTCTTGTAAGATCTAGAGGAAATAGATGTCAGTTGTAAACAACTATCTGCAGGACATGACAGATCACTTGCAAACATGAGCCCACAGTGGCTGCGAGCACATGCGCAAGACCTGAACAAGATCAAGCCAGCCCAAATCCCAGCATGGGTGGGGAAGGGGGTCATGAAGTCCCACCTTATCTGAGGAGATATTGGCAACTGATGGATGCTGGAGGAAGGAGAGCCACTTTATTCATGGATGCAGACCCTGGAAGACTACCCAAGCTCACACACACAGTCAGCACTACATGGAATCAATGGGGATTTTAAGAGAGAAAGCTCATGAAGTTGTGATGGAAAAAGTGGTACAGGATAGAGGAGGAATTGGAAAGAAGAAGAGGGGAGGTGGATTTGATTAAAACACATTTTCTAGTTGTTCTAGTTTGACTTCAGTTGCTGCGACAAAACACTCTGACCAATACCAACTTGGGGAGGAAAGGGTTTCTTTGGCTCACATCTCCTGGGTCACAGTTCATCACTGAGGGAGCCCAAGCTATGACCTCAGGTTAGGATCCTGGAGGCAGCACAGGTCATGGAGGAATGCTGCTTACTGGGCTTGCTCCCCTAATCCATGCTCAGCCTGCTTTATTATACAATACACAGCAAGCTGCCCAAGGGTGGTACCACCCACAGTGGGCTGGGCCCTCCCACATCACTCAAGAATCAAGAAGATGCCCCACAGACATGGCCACATGGAGGGAGTTCTCCAGTTGAGGCTCCCTCAACCCAGGTGTGTGAAGCTGACACTAAAGCTATCCAGCATAATATATGTATAAATATTAAATAAAATATATTTCCTGGGCTGGAGAGATGGCCTAGCGGTTAAGAGCGCCGACCGCTCTTGCAGAGGACCCGGGTTCGATCCCCAGCACCCACATGGCGGCCGAGAACCGTCTGAAACTCCAATTCCAGGAGAACTCCAGTTCCAGGGGAATCCGAGACCCTCTTCTGACCTCCGCGGCATTGCACGACACGGGTGCCCAAAACCTGCATGCAGGACAGTACATTCATACACATACAGAAAATAAAAAAAAAAAATTAAAAAAAATAAAAAAAGGCTTGTGTGACTCTTGAGATTTGAGATCTCTTGAGCCCAGCAGCAGGAAGAGGGAAGACAGGTAGGAACTGGGTGCCTTGGCGAGCTGATGCTGATCGTTTGGTCCTGCTTGTCTTTGGTTTGATTGGCCTTTGTGGCTGTTGAGGTTGGAGTTATCCCCCCAGCTGGGATTAAAGGTGTGGTCTTTGGCTTGATTAGATCTAGTGGTGTGGGGGCGGAGTTATCCTCCCAGCCGGTATTAAAGCACGCTTGTGTGACTCTTGAGATTTGAGGGATCTCTTGAGCCCAGCAGCAGGAAGAGGGGGAAGACAGGTAGGAACGGGGTGTCTTGGCGAGCTGATTGCTGATCGTTTGGTCCCGCTCGTCTTTGGTTTGATTGGCCTTTTGTGGCTGTGAGGGTGGCGGGTATCCCCCCAGCTGGGATTAAAGGTGTGGTCTTTGGCTTGATTGATCTAATGGCTGTCGGGGGCGGAGTTATCCTCCCAAAGTATTAAAGGGGGCTTGTGTGACTCTGAGATTTGAGATCTCCCCAGCCCAGGCAGCCCAGGTGCCGGGAGCGCGGGCTGAAGACATCCCCCCCCCCCCCCCCCCCCCCCCCACCCCCCCCCCCCCCCCCCCCCCCCCCCCCCCCCCCCCCCCCCGCCAACTAGAGATACGAAGAGGATCTGAAGGAAGCAAGCAAGCACTCCTTCAACACAGTGAAGAGGTCTATTAGGACTCACATTGGAATACAGGCAAGGAGAAACCCATATGCCAGGATCACGAAGAAGAGACTACACTGGAAAGGTGCAGGATAATCCCATGCCAAGCTTTACTAACCCTATGGATGACTCCTGCAGTGGGATCCCCCCGGGGATGCCCCAGGACACAGAATCAGAAACACAATTGGGAACATACTTACAGAATACAAAATCATAAAGAACAAATTAAAGAACTAAGAAAAGAGAATGAAAGAAAAAAAAAAGAAAGAAAAAAGACAAACTCCGGAAGGAAGTAGAAAACACTGAAAAAGATTCCCATGCTGAAAAAGAAAAAGAAACCGACCAGCAAACAAAAGAGCTACAAAAAAGAGATCGGAGAAGCTCCAAAAAGCATTGTAGAAACTACTAAAGAAATATGAAGAAGGAAATGAAAAAGGAAATCAAACACTCATCCAATCAAGAGGAACGAATGAAAAAAGCTCAGAAGCAGAATGGAGGAAGCAGAACAAAAAGAATATCAGACGGAGATGATAAACAGAACAACTAAAAACCTCAAGGAAAGATTATGAAAAATTTCAAAATACACAAAAATGGAACAACCAAGGAGCTGTGGAGACCCTATATGAAAAGATCAAAACCTCCGCATCATAGGAATAGTTAGAGGAGGAGAAGATCCCAAAAGAGAAAGGGGATTGACCAGATCTTCAACAGAATAATAGATGAAAACTTCCCCAACACTAAAAAAGGACAAACAATACTCAATACAAGAAGCACATAGAACCTCCAAACAGACAAGATCAGAAAGAAATTCTCCAACCCACATCATAGTTAAAATGCTGGACACCCAAAAACAAAGAGCAAAATTCTTAAGAGCGAACAAGAGAAAAAACAACAAGGACCCATAAGGGGAGAAAAACTATCAGAATAACAACGGACTTCTCACAGCTAAACGATGAAGGCAAAAGAACCTGGAGCACAAGCATTCCAGTGTTGAGGGACAATGGATGCCAGCCCAGGTTACTATACCCAGCAAAAAAAAATGTCAATCATAGTGAAGGAGAGAGAAAAACCTTCAATGACATAAACAACTTGAAAGAAATACATGTCCGGAAACCAACCCTTTCAGAGAATACTTGAAGCAATCCAAAGAACAGAAGAAAGGAGCAACCAACCCCAGGCAATAGAAGGAGAAATCACATTAAAGCATAACTGCAGAAGTAGAAACCTAAATCAAAAACACCGCAGATGGTCTCATAAGGCAAAAGGAAGCAACACAAACCTATCAGTTATAACCTAAATATTAATGGACTAAATTCCCCAATCAAAAGCATAGACTGGGGGAGATGGATTAGGAAACATATATCCATCGATATGCTGTCTGCAAGAAACACATCTTACCTTCAAAGACAGGCACCACCTTAAAGTGAAGGGATGGAAAAAAAATATTCACCAAATAGGTACCAAAAAGAAAGCAGTTGCTATTTTATATCGGATAAAATAGACTTCCAGTAAAAGAATCAGAAAGACAAAGAAGGCCATTACATTTTCATCAAAGGAAAATCCACCAGAAGATTTCAAATTATGAATATATATGCCCCAAATTTCTGGTGCACCAAACTTTATAAAGACAATTCTCCAGGACCACAAGTCACAGACTAACCCCAGCACACTCATAGTGGAGATTCAATACCCCACTTGAGTCCTTTCGATAGGTCAACAGGACAAAAAAAACAACAGAAGAGACATCTGAACTGAACGATTGATACACCCAAATGGACCTCACCTACCCGATCCTCTTACCGAACCTCCCCTCTACTACCAGAGAATACACTTCTACTCAGCACCCCACGGAACCATTCTCCAAAACGACCACATCCTGGGACACAAGAAAAACCTCTACAAATACAAAAAGATTGAAATATTCATGCATCCTGTCGGACCACAGTGCAATGAAGCTCAACATCAAACACCAGGACAAAGCCCTCCTGCCTACAAAGAACCACATGGCGACTAACAACCCCACTCTTGATATAATGAGATGGGTCAAGGAAAGAGATAAAGAAAGAAATAAAAAACCATCTGGAATGGCCATGAATGACAAATGACAAATACAACACACAAAACTTATGGGATACCTTAAAATGCAGTCCTAAGAGGGAAATTTATAAGCCCTGGGTGTGCCCTCATTGAAGAAAAACAGAAAGGACACCAAGTGAATGATCTTAACACTACAGCTAAAAGCACTTGAGAGGCAAACAACAGATAGATGAACCCTAAACGCAAGAGACAGGAAGAAATACACAAAAATCAGAGAGCAGAACATCAATGAAATAGAAACAAAGAAAACAATACCAAAAAATCAATGAAGCCCAAAAGTTGGTTCTTTGAAAGAATAAACAAGATAGACAGAACTCATCCCCAGGTTAAACAACAAGAATGAAAGAAGGAACCAACTCCAAATCAATACAATCTGTGTATATAAAGGGAAATATCACAAGCGGACAAGGGAAACAAACATGATCAATGCAAAGTTTATCATGGGATTACAGATATATTCTCCAAGTTTGAAAATCTAGAAGAAATGGATGCATATATCTGAAATCTGGGAATCACCAAAGCTTGGCCAAGGGAGACCAGCAGCCTTAAACAGACCCATAACAAAGAAATAGAGGACTAATAAAGACCGCCTCCCAACTAAAAAAAGCCCAGGCCCAGACGGTTTCACAGCAGAAGAATTCTATAAAACATTTCAAAAAGACCACACCAAAATTTCTGAAAAACTGTTTAGAAGGTATACAATCAGAGGGAACCCTCTCCAAAAATTCCTCTATGAAGCCAACATCACTCTATACCAAAAACCAGGCAAAGATACAACCAAAAAGGAGAATTATCGGACCATCTCCTATGAAACAGATGCCAAAATTCTAAACAGATACTGGCAAATCGCATACAGACCCACATCAAGAAGATCATCCATTCATGACCAAGTTGGATTCAGCCAAGAGATTGCCAGGGATGGTTCAACATAGGACAAAAATCAATAACATCATCAAACACATAAACGGAATCAAAGACAAAAACCACCACCCTTCATCTCAATTTATGCTGAAAAAGCCTTTGACAAAATCCAGCATCCCTTCTGCTTAAAGTCCTAAGAAGGAATTGGATTGGCAGGGATCATTCCTCAATGTAATTAAAGCCATTACAGGAAACCCACAGCCAATTATCACCTAATATGGGGAAATGACGGAAACACTCCTTTAAAGGTAGGAACTCGGCAAGGCTGCCCCCTACACCACTCCTCTTCAATATAGTGCTTGAAACACTTGCTAGAGCAATAGGCAAAGAAAAGGTATTAAAGGAAGTACTAATTGGGAAAAGAGGAAGTCAAATATCCCTATTTGCTGTGATATAATTGTTTACTTAAGACGTGCAAAAAAACTCCACCAGGAAAACTCTTGGAAACGATTAACAGCTTCAGCAAGTGGCAGGATTACAAAATTAACTTAGGAAAATCAATGGCCTTTCTTCTACACCAAGAACAACAAACTGGAGAAAGAATTCAAAGAGACCTTCCCACTCACAACAGCCTCAAAAAACCAAATAAGGAATACTCTATGAACAAACCTAACCAAAGATACCAAAGACCTCTACGAACAAAAATTTTTAAACCCTTAAAGAAAGAAATTGAGAAGACCTCCGAAGATGGAAAAAACCTCCCATGCTCATGGATTGGGAAAATTAACATTGTAAAAATGTCCATTTTACCAAAACTCTTGTATAGATTTCAATGCTATCCCAATCAAAAATCCCCAAGAGTTTCTTCACAGGCTTGGAAACAAAAAGTTCTTAAATTCATTTGGAGAAAACAAAAGACCCGAATAGCAAATCCAATCCTGAGTGAAAGAGCTACACAGGAGGGATCTCTATACCAGATTTTAAACTATACTACAGGGCTATAGTCATAAAACACAGCCTGGTACTGGCACAAAAAACAGACCTGTTGACCAATGGAACCAAAACCGAAGATCCAAATCTGAGCACACTATAATTTCAGCCATCTCATATTTGACAAGGGGGCCAAGAAACCACAATGGAGAAGAAAAGACAGCATCTTCAGCAAGTGGTGTTGGCAAAACGGATATACCACTTGTAGAAGAATGAAAATTAAACCCCTACCTCTCGCCCTGTACAAAAAGTGAACTCCAGATGGATTAAAGACCTCAACGTGAAACCCCATCTAACTATGTAGGTTGATAGAAGAACAGTTTGGCAGCAGACTACAAGACATAGGCGTAGGAAAAAGACTTCCTAAATCAGACAGCAGCTGCACAAGAATTAAGGTCGACAATTGACAAATGGGACCTCAATCATAATTAAAAGGTTCTGTACATCAAAAGGAAACAATCAAGGAAGTGAGAGAGAAATCCCACAGAGTGGGAGCGAAATCTTCATGCAAGATAACATCTGACAAAGCATTGATTTCCAGAAATATATATAAACTACTCAAAAAACAAAGAAAAAGAAAAAAGAAACAACCACCCGCCAATAGATGGAGCAAAGAACTGAACCAGAGGAACTTCACAAGCGAGGTAATTAGAGATGTCTGAGAACACCTCAAGAACTGCTCACTCACTAATCATTAGGAAATGCCAATCAAAACCACTTTAAGATATCCTCTTACTCCAGTAAGACTGGCATACGATCAAGAAAACAAATGATACCAAGTGCTGGAGAGGTCGTGGGGAAAGGGGAACACTCATCCACTGCTGGTGGGAATGTCAAAATTATACAGCCACTATGGAAAGCGTGGGGAGAACCCTTGGAAGACTTGGAATGAACTTGCCACCCGACCCAGCCATACCACTCCTGGGCATGTACCTCAAGACTTATGCCACCACAGAGATACATGCACGTGCCATGTTATTTCAGCTCTCTTCACAATGCAAAGAGCTGGATAACAACCTAAGATGCCCTCAATTGATGAGTGGATAGAGAAAAAGTGGTACATCTACACAATGGAGTTCTATGCAGCAGTAAAGAAAGACGGACATCACGAGCTTGCAGGAAAATGGCTGGAGCTAGAGGACATCATGCTGAGTGAAGTAACACTGAGTCCCAGAAAAACAAACGACGAATGGTATCCTCATCTGTGGATGCTAGTGCCAATTACCGGTTGTAAGTATTTCTTGTGTAGGGCCCCTGAGCTTTGTACAAAGCAGTTGGACAAATGCATTTGGAAACAAACAAACAACAACAGAAAATACTGCATCAAAAGACTGACTGAAACAGTGAATGTGCTTTGCTCAAACCAGTCAACTTCCCATGCAGAATATTGAGAAAGGGATAAGAGATGAAAGATGTTTGGCAGAATGCACGATTCTCTGACGGGGTGGGGATGCTGGAAGGAGGAATGAGACTAACTGGATCAGAAATATGTATGAAAAAAAAAAAAAAACAATAAGAAAAAAAAAATAAAAAATAAAAACAATAAAAAAAGTATATTTCCTTTTTATTGGAATTTTGAAATTTTACATACAATATATTTCTCGATCATATTTCGATCTCCTCTCTTGTCTGCACTCCCCTTGTTCCTGTCTGCCCGATTTCATACACTATTATATATTAGTCACTATTATATATTAGTCTCCCCAAATGTCCTTTGGTGTGGGTCCAACCATTGGAGCCTGGTTAACCTACTAAGAGAGTCGTACCCTTAAAAAAACCTGACTCTCCTATAAATTTCCAAAAGTCCCTCAGGCAGGGTTGGGGTTTCTTTTCTTGTTTCCTCATGCCTACATTGGGATTTTTCTGGATTGAGCTTATGTGGAACTTGTGCATGCTGTCACCGTTGTTGGGAATTCATACAAGTAACTTCTCAGCTGTCTGGAAAACTTTGTTCTCCTGTGGTTATTACCTATGGATTTTATGTCTTTCTACCACCTCTTCCATGGTGATGTCTGAGCCTTTGGAGGCAGAAGTTTGATATAAGTGCCTAATTCGGGAATAATTGCTCTGCAGTCTCTTGTTCTCTGCTTGTTGGCCAGTTGTGGGTTTCTGCATCAGTCATTGTCTGATGCACAAGGAAGCTTCTCTGGTTTGGTCTATTGAGTATTACCATAACTTGTTAGGAGCAACTTTATTTATTTATTTTTTTCACATAAATTTATTTATTTTTTTAACAAATCTAGCCCGTTGTTGTTCCCTCCCATTCCCCCACCCCACCAGAGCTCATGCTTCTGCCAAACATGCTTTTCATCTCTTAGTCTTCTCAATATTCTCCATGAGGAGTTGAATGTTTTGAGCAGAAGTTCACTGTTTCAGTTCAGTTCTTTGATGAAGTCCTTCTGTTGTTGTTGTTGTGTTGTTGTGTTGTTCCAATATGCATTATGCTCACAACTGCTTTGGACAAAAGCTCAGGTGGCCCTACCACAAGAAATACTTTCAAGGGTAATTGGCACTACATCCACAGATGAGGGATTACCATTTGTCGTTTGTTTTCGGGACTGTGTTTTACTTCACTCAGCAATGATGTCCTCTAGCTCAGCCATTTTCCTGCCAAAAGCTCGTGATGTCGTCTTTCTTTATCTCTGCATGAAATCCATTTGTGAATGTACCACATTCTTATCATACTCGTCAGTTGAGGGCCATTTGGTTGGTTCCCGCTCTTGCTATTGTGAAGAGAGCTGAAAAAAACATGGCCGTGCATGTATCTCTGTGGTGGGTGAGTCTTGAGGGTACATGCCAGGAGTGGTATGGCGGGTCAGGTGGCAAGTTCATTCCAAGTCTTCCGAGGGTTCTCCCCACTGCTTCCATAGTGGGTGCTTGTACGAGTTTACATTCCCACCAGCAGTGGATGAGTGTTCCCCTTTCCCCACAACCTCTCCGCCACTTGGTATCATTTGTTTTCTTGATCCTACCAGTCTTATTGGAGTAAGTGATACTTAAAGTGGTTTTTCATTTGCATTTCCTTAATGATTAGAGATGTTGAACACTTCTTGAGGTGTTTCTCAGCCATTCTCTATTCCTTCACTTGTGAAGTCTCGTTCAGTTCTTTGCTCCAATCTATTGAGTGGGTCATTTGTTTCTTTTTTCTTTGTTTTTTGAGTAGTTTATATATTTGGGAAATCAATGCTCTGTCGGATGTATCTGCATGATGAGGTTCTTCCCACTCTGTGGATTCTCTGTCACTTCCTGATTATTGTTTCTTTTGATGTACAGAAGCTTTTGAGTTTAATGAGGTCCCATTTGTCAATTGTCGACCTTAATTCTGTGCAACTGCTGTCTGATTTAGGAAGAGTCTTTTCCTACGCCTATTGTCTTGTAGTCTGCTGCCAACTTTTTCTTCTATCACCTCAGGTTTGGGTTTCACGTTGAGGTCTTTAATCCATCTGGAGTTCTTTTGTACAGGGCGAGAGGTAGGGGTTTATTTACTTCTATTCATTCTTCTACAAGTGGTTATCCAGTTTTGCCAACACCACTTGCTGAAGATGCTGTCTTTTCTCCATTGTGGCTTCTTGGCCCCCCTTGTCAAATATAAGATGGCTTGAAATGTATGTGCTAGATTTGGATCTTCGGTTTTTGTTCCATTGGTCAACAGGTCTGTTTTTGTGCCAGTACCAGGCTTTTTTATGACTTAGCCCTGTAGTATAGTTTGAAGTTCTGGTATAGAGATCCCCCCTTTTGTAGCTTTTTGCCCAGGGTTGTTTTGGCTATTTCGGGGTTTTTTTGTTTTTCCAAATGAATTTAAGAACATGTGTTTCCAAGCCTGTGAGAAGAAACTCTGGGGATTTTGATTGGGATTGCGTTAAATCTATACAAGATTTCAGTAAAATGGACATTTTTACAATGTAATTTTCCCAATCCATGAGCATGGGAGGTTTTTCCATCTTCTGATGTACTTCTTCCATTTTCTTTCTTTAACAGGTTTCAAATTTTTGTTGTAGACGGTTCTTAGGAGCAACTTTAATATTCTCCATCTATTTAGCAGAATAATATTATGTGACTCTTCTCTATGGCCTGTGGCCCGTGTGGCCACAGGTTCCCAGTTCTGTTATCAATACCAGGTATGGGCCCTGTCTTATGCAAACCTTAAATCCAGTTAGAAAGTGGTTGGTTACTCCCATAATATTCGGGCCATTATTGCACCAGAGGTCATATCCTGCCTGGCCAGTTGTTGATGAAGCACACAGGATTCATAGCTGGGTAAGGTTAATGACTAATTTTTTCTTCCAGCAGAAGCATAGTATCTTCCATCACTATAAAAGCCAGCCATTAGAGAGAGGATTTGAGGTCACTATTAGATGGATTTCTTTTTTGTTCTACAGCTAATGTATGTAATGTCTTAAGCAATAGGGTCTTACCATGAAGTTCTGGTGGGTAAGAAATAGCCAATATTGTTTGAGGGTCTATGGGACCCCTGGTTATATAGCTTCAAAAGCTTCAAAAGAGGAAGTTCATCCTTGGGATTGGGCTTTTACTTTACTAGCCCATGGCATCTAGTAAGGGCAAAGACCCCCTGTGGATACGGTAACTTTTTAATTGCTGAATTGAATCTTAATATATATATATATACTATATATATATATATATTTATATATATATTTCTATAGTAGCAGGTTCCCAAAGGCTTTTAGCATTACTTATCCCTTCCCAGACTCTCTCCTTTGTTTGGCCCTCCCAAAGAAGATATTTGTTAAATAAAGAAAAAAAATTTAAATGAAATTAGAAAAAAAAACAAAACAAAACAGGAATGTAATAGAAGTTGAGACTTTCAACTAAGGAAACAGCAAAGACAAAATAACTGTACAGCCCCTCCTGTTCCAGAGCCTGAGCTGTGTGGCCCTTATTGTACCCCAGATAGTACTACTAGACCATCCCAGAGACCAGATGCTATTCTGGGGACATCTTCTGTTTGGCTTACACAATTAAAAAAATTGAATTAGTCGATAACACTAAGGAAGTATCAGCATATGCCCTCATCCTATTTATTTTCTTTCTGCTTGTTTTGGGTTGAATTTGCTTTTGTTTTTCTAGTTAAAGTAGAAGCTCAGATTACTAATTCAAAACGTTCTTTTTTTAATACAAGTATTTAATGCTTTAAATTTCCTTTTAAGCATAGCTTCAATGGCATCTCACAAAGTTTGATGGGTTGTGTTTTTCTTTTCACTCAGTTGAAACTATTTTCCAATTTTCTTGGTGATTTTGTCTTTGATCTATGAGTTGTTTAGAAGGATATTGTTTAGTTTCCAAATATTTGGGGATTTTCTCCAGATATCATTTTGCTGTTAATTTTTAGTTTAATTTAGTTGTGGTCAAGGAACAGAATATTTATTATTTCAAACATTTCAAACTTGTTAGATTCATTTTATGGCTCAGAGTGTGACCTATCTTTGTGGCTGAGTATTGAAAAAAAGAAAAAGTATTTGTCTGTTGTTTGACAGAAAATCCTATGAAAGTCAGGTAAATTGAGTTGGATTAAGTTGCCTTTAATATTTGTACTGACTTTATGCCTTCTTTTTTTGTCAATTACTGTAAAAGGGATATGGAGGACTGGAGAGATGGCTCAGTGTTTAAGATCACTGGCTGCTCTTGCAGAGGACCAGGGTTCAATTCCCACCACCCATATGGAAGCTAATAACCACTCATAACCCCAGTTCCAGGGAGATCCAGTGCCCTCTTCTGATCTCTGCGGGAATTGCATGACATGGGTGCACTTATATACGTTCAGGCAGTATACTTATACACATAAAAAAGGGATATGCATATGACTACAGATGGCTTCTGACTTTCGGTAGTTTTACTTAATAATTTTTTCCAGTTTGTGATGTTACAGTGACATGCCTTCAGTATGAACAATGTTTTATTCTTTTCCTAATGATCGTATTTTGCAATGTGGAGCAGTGGTGGCAAGCATAGTTTCCATCAGCCATGTAGTCATGATGGCAAACAAATGACATTACACTATGTAATGGACGGATAAATGGTGATATTTGGGTGGTTTGGTATATTGAATGCATTTTCAATCATAAAGGTTTTCAGCTTATGATGGGATTATTTAGACATTGTAAGCTAATGGGCATCTATAATTTGTACTTGAAACTTTGTCCATTATTCTATAAATTCTATCAGTTTTTACTGGATGTGGTTTGAAGTATACCTTTGTATTTGGACTTATTTTATTTGGACGAACTGACCATTTTGTCATTATATAGGATTCCCCATATCCTGGGGATTTTCTTGGTTTTGACATCTGCTTTTTCCCAACTTTTAAAAAATTAGTGTTTGCACGATATATTCATAGTTACGATCTTTGAATCTTGGTATGTCTTTATATCGAAGCTACATTTGGATGTAAATTATACGGCTGAATTTTAGTTTCCTAATTTCACAATCTCAGCCTTTTAAAGTACTTAGATCATCTACACTTAATATCATCATTAATATATTTGTACTTTAAATCTATTGTTTTATATTTGTTCCTTCTGTTCATTGTTCTTGATTTTTATTTTTCCATGTTGAATTCATCCTATTTTCTTATTTCATTTTGTCTCCAAAAATAGCCCATTAATTAGGTTCAACTTTAACATATTTTAGAGAGGTTTACAAAAAACATCTTTAATGTATCATGTTCTAGTTTCAAATATTGCTGTACAGGCTAAGCACCTTATGAAAGTGTACCCTATTTTCTTCCTTTTGATCTTTTGTTATTATGATCATATATTTTAGTTATACATACATTAAAAATTCTGCAATACATTGCTATTATGTTTGCTTTAACAGGTGTCTTAAACCTTGTTTGTCCTTTGGTTTTTCCCTCCAGTACCATTTTTTAGGTTCCTGCCTTCATTTATCACATATTTTCCCATAAGATTGTAATTCTATCAATGAACTCTATATTTATTTATGTGCTACTCTTGCTTTAGGTGGGCTAAACAATCATAGTAATGATTAATGTTCTTTATTATCTTCATTTTAAAAATATTTATTTTAAGTGTATGAGTGTTTTGCCTACATGTATGTGTGTGTGTGTGTGTGTGTGTGTGCATGTGTGCAATCCCAGCAGAGGCTAGAAGAGGGCTCTGGATCCCTTGAAACTGGAGCTATGAGTGGTTGTTAGCTGCCATATTGGCTCTGGGCACTGAACCCAAGCCCTCTAAAAGAGCAGCCAGTGCTCGTAACTGCTGAGCCACATCTCTTACCCCATTATTAATACTCTTTATGGGCTTCCAGCAGTCCAACTTTACCTCTCTTTGAGGACAATTTTGCCTCCATTGAAAAAGCTTGCTTCAGGTGGTGAATTGTATTTCCAATAGTTTAAAAATAAGAATCATTTTGAAGCCAGAGAAAAAACCGGCATAGAACTGGGAAATGGACAGGGGGCCCCAACCTTAGCCAAGGTACCATTGGCAGCTGATCAGGAAGAGTTGGTTTTCTTTAAGGGAGTGATAGTAGATTGGCTGACCAGGCTGCAGTGGATGCACTAAGAGACATCTAGGGACACAAACCTGACTTGATAGGCCTTAACATATATGATAGAATGCATGAAATCTGGTGGGGGGCTGTGATGGTTAATCCTGGGTGTCAACTTGACTGGACTAAGGAACAAATAGGAGAAAAAGGATCTTCGGCTTGGACTACCTCAACCTGGATGGCCCACCCCAAATGTGGGCATTACCTTCTGCTGGCAGGCAGTATTAAAGGCCATGGCAGAGGGAGCTGGTCCCTTTTTTCCTGCGGCTTGCCTCTCTCTCGCTGGTGAGCTTGTCTTGCTGCTGTGATCAACCCTGTGGATCCCAATGTGTACTGAGACCAGCAGATCTCCTGGAATCCATCGGGCCTTCAGCACCAAATTGGGACTACTGAGACATCCAGCCTTGTGGACTGAGCAGTTCCCTGGATTCTCAGCCTCTCCAGTGCAGTGCGGTTACTGTTAGACTCCTTGAACTCTGTCACGTGAGCAAATCAATAAATTGTATATAGCTATATATTCGTCCTGTTGCTTCTGTTTCTTTAGAGAACCCTGACTAATACAGGGGCTGTGAGAGTTACAGCTATGGGAGGAAGTCTAAATTAAATATGATTATGATGTATGAAATGCAGAAAATTCAATAAAAATATATATTGAGAAAAATAAGAATAGTTTTTATTTATCATCCTCTTTAGCATTTCTAGTACTATCTCTTTGTATAGATCCCTATTTCTGCTTGAGTCATATTCTTTGCTTAAAGAACTCCTTTCACATTTCTTGAAGGGCAGCTTTGTTGGCAGTGAATTAAGGTTTTGATTGCTGGCATAGCTGAGTTTTGCCTTCATTTTTGAAAGGCATTTTCATCATGTATAGTATTCTAGGCTAACAGTTTTTTTTCTTTACATACTTAAAAGTTGTCACTCTCTTTAGCTTTCACAGTTTCTCCTAAGAAATTGGCACAGTTCCTTTTTAAGTCTTTCTTCTGCTGTATTTAACACGCCTGTTCATCTAGTATGTTTAAAGGGTTTTCACTTTCTATCTTTGGTTTTCATAAGTTTGACTATGATATGTCTAAGTAGGTGGCTGTTTATTGTTTTTATATCCATTCTGTTTGGAAGTCTCTTTGATCTGTGTTTTATTGTCTTTTGAAATTCTGAGCTGTAATAAACTATTCTTTCAAACATTTACTCTCTGTAGTACTGGGAATCCTATTATGTGCGTGGAGGCTAACAAATGACCTTCTATATTGTCCAGTAGTTTAAAAGTTATTTGTTTATTTATTTATTTATGTCATTGATGGTTTTGTGTGTGTGTGTGTGTGTGTGTGTGTGTGTGTGTGTGTGTATGTGCATGTGTGCAAGACACACAGAGGTGGAGCCCAGAGGGCAATTTGTAGCAATTTGTAGGAATTGGTTCTCTCCTACTATGTGGGTTTCAGGGACCAAGTAGGTCCTCAGGATCAGGCATCCTTTCCCACCGAGCTACTTCTAACTCTGTCCTGTAGTTTTTTGATTGTTTAATGTCTTTCTTCACTCATTTTTCTTTGTATTTGGTCCATATTTCTGGTACATTATTCTTTAGCATATTAATTATAATTATCATAAACTCATGATCTTCTCATTATAACATCCAGCTCATCCTTGAAATTGCTGATTGGCTTATTTCTTGGAAATGAGATTTTATATCTTGTAAAGCTCACACTTTTTTTTTTTTTTTTGGTCTTTGTGAGATAGGGTGTCCCTGTAGCCACAGCTGGCCTGGAGCTTGCTACGTAGACCAGCCTGGCCTTGATCTGAGATAAGCCTGCTATCACATTACCTTAAAAAAATACTGGACATTGTGTATGAAAGGACAGTGGAAACTGAAATAAGTGGTATCTATACCCAGAAATAAAGATGCTTCTTTTGGCAGGCCATTAGAGAAGGGGACTGAGTCAGTCTAGAGGGAGTTAAGCTGGGTTTGCATTTTGTCCCTGCTGGAATCACTTTGGCGTACCACAAGCTTCAAATTCCTTTGATGATGTCTTACAGTAGCATGCTTTGTGTTCTAGTATGATTTCTGTTGCTGTGATAAAACACTGACAAAAAAGAAACAGAAAGAAGGGGTTTCTTTGGTGGACACTTCCAGGTCACAGCCCATTTCTGAGGGCAATCAGGGCAGGAGCTCACACAGGAACCTGAAGCAGAGCCCATGGAGGAACACTGATTGCCGGCTTGCTCACAGGCTAATAGTCAGCTGGCTTTCTTATATAGACCAGAACTCCCTGCCTAGGGAATGGCTCTGCCCACAATGGCCTGTGCTCTCTTACATCAGGTAATAATTAAGATAATTCCCCATTGACGTGCCCGCAGGCCAATCTGATATAGACAATTCCTCAGTCAGAGCTTTCCTCTCAGATGACTCAGGCCATGTCATTGATATTTAACTCAAAATAGGACACTGTGTGTAGAACTGGAACACTGAAGATTTGTTCTCATTATTTCTTTTCTATCCTTAGTTCTCTGAAGTCCTTTCAGGCCAGTGCCAACAAGGACTCCCTCCATAGTTCAGCTCCTCCCCATCAGTAGAACTTTTGATTCCTTTTACCCCACACTAAACTCAGATGAGGCCGAGGAGTGAGGGGAAGGGTGGATTGCTTCTTGCTTTAGCCCATCCTTAGAGCTAGGCAGACTTTGTACCAGTGACATTGGTACTCAATCCCCTTTCAGTCAAAACATACCTTTTTCTTGAGAATATTGCATCGGAGAGAATTTCTTTCTACTTCAGTAGTAACAGATTCATCATTTGTAATTTTATAGGATCCTGAGATCAAGACAAAGCCTAGTAATTTCCCAAAGATAATTAACTTTATGTGTAGTCTTTCCTGTGGCTTCCAAAGCAGCAAATCTTTGCCTAGGTCCCAGGGCCAAGTCTCTAACCTCATTGTTTTAAGGTTTGTGATTTGAAGGTGAGATGGTCCAGGGAATAAGTGTTTATTTGAGTTTACTATTGATGGTTCCAGGGGAATGAAAGTTCATCCTGGCGGGGAGGCATGCACAGTGGTAGGAGATACTGGAGCAGAAAGCTGAGGTTCACATTTTCTTTTTTTTTTTTTGGTCTTTTCGAGACAGGGTCTCCCTGTAGCCCCAGCTGTCCTGGAATTCACTCTGTAGACCAGGCTGGCCTTGAACTCCCAAGTGCTAGGATTAAAGGTGTGCACCACC
>VZQC01005224.1:1892546-1975417 GCA_009823505.1 Rhizomys pruinosus
GGTTTGGGCACAACTGCTTGCAATTGGTTTTGCATGGAGGATGCTTGTACTCACGGATTGTCACTTATTGTTGGAAAAAAAATGAAAACAAAACAAGGCAAGGAAAGCAGAGAAAGATGCAGAAAACTTGCGGCAGAATGCATGATCTGGGATGGGTAGGGGTGGGGTGGGGGGAAGGGAAGGGGATGTATGCCTGAACTGAATTGGAAAATGATGTATGAAATACACAAAGCATCAATAAAAAAAAAAAAACTGTCAATAAAACAAACACCAGGACCAGATGGCTTCATGAGTGAATTGTTTCAAAAACTCAAAGAAGAATATTAATCCTCCTTAATTTCTTCCATGGAGTGGAAAAAGATAGAAAACTTCCAGACTGTCCTTGGGTAACACAGCATCACTGTGTTACCACAGCCAGACAGACATCACATGAAGACTAAAGGCCAGTGTCTCTAATGAATGGCAATATGACAATCCTCAACAAATACTAGCAAACCCAGTTAATACCATCACCAAGTAGAGTCTGTCCCTAGCTTGCAAACACGGTTCACAGTATGCAAAATCAATCAGTGTTAACACACCCCATTAACAAAATGAACATAAAAATCCCACCATCCTCTCAATAAAAGCAGACAAAAAAAAGAACCTTGACAAAATCAACCTATTCATTACAAAAATCCAACAAATTAAATATAAAAGGAACTTACCTGAGCACACTAAAGTCATTTATCAAGATCACATAACCAATACCATATTCAATGATGAAAAACTAGAGTTTTCTTTCTAGGATGTGGAATAAGGCAAGGATGTCGACTCTCACCTCTACTATTCAATATAGTATGACAAGACTTAGATGGGTAGATAAGAAGAGACAAACACTGGGCTGGAGAGATGGCTCAGTAGTGAAGAGCACTGGCTGCTCTTACAGAAGAACCGGGTTTGAATCCCAGTACCTACACGGCAGCTAACAACTGTCCATAATGCCTGTTCTATGGGATCTGATGCCCTCTTCTGACCTCCATGGCTACTACATGACACTGATGCACTTACATACATGCAGGCACTACACACATACATATAAAATAGAAATAAAATATTTAAAAAAGAATAAATAAGCATTTTTTTATTTTTTAAATAAAATATTTTCATGGGTGGTTTGTGTGTTTCATGCATCATTTCTTAGTCCAATTTAGACACACTCCCTTTTCCATGCCCCCCCACCCCACCCCAGTTCATGTATTCTGCCATACATGTCTTGCATCTTTTCTCAGTCTTTTAAAAGTTTCTGTCTGCAGAGGTTTATTGTTGGGGCAGAGGTTAACTGTTTCAGTCAATTCTTTTAGTCGTTGTTGTCCCCTCCCATTTGTATTGCTCCAAAATATGCCTATATATACATCACATAGATAACAAAATTATGACCTTTGAAAATAAACTGTATGCTAATTCCAAACTATGTTTAGGAGTTCACATTTTTTTCTTTAATTTCATATATTACTCTAATATATGAATACATACCCTCCATACATATACCACAATTACAAAGTCTGAAAATAAGTGGGTCAGTTAATTCTAGAGCCCCTTAATGAATGCGCATTATAAAGCATAGTTGCCTTCAGATAAAAAGAAATATAACATTAAATTTTCTCAGCTTACCTTCCAACTATGGATTTGGTGCTAGCATCCACAAATGAGGGATACCATTCATCGTTTGTTTTTCTGGGACTGTGTTTCTTCACTTAGCATAATGGCCTCAAGTTCCATCCATTTACCTGCAAAGTTCATGATGTCATCTTTCTTTACCACTGCTTAGAACTCCATTGTGTAGATGTACCACATTTTCTCTATTCACTTGTCAGTTGAGGGACACTTGGGTTGCTTCCAGCTCTTTACTATTGTGAAGAGAGCTGCAATAAACATAAATGTGCATGTATCTCTGTGGTAAGATGAGTCTTGTGGGTATATACCCAGGAGTGGTATGACTGGGTCAGGTGGTAGGCTCTTTTTCAGTTTCTTGAGAATTCTCTACAATGCTTTCCATAGGGGTTGCATGAGTTTGCATTTCCACCAGCAGTGGATGAGTGTTCCCCTTTTCCCACAACCTCTCCAGCATTTGGTATCCTTTGTTTTCTGGATCACAGCTAGTCTTACTGGAGTAAGATGAAATCTTAAGGTGGTTTTAATTTGCGTTTCCTTAATTATTAGCAATGTTGAACACTTTTAAAGATGTTTCTCAGCCATCTTTACTTCTTAATTCGTGAAGTCTGTGTTCAGCTCTTTACTCCATCTTTTGAGTAAGTCATTTGTTTTCTTCTTCCTTTGTTTTTTGAGTAGTTTATACACATTGGGATGTTAATACTCTATCAGATGTATCACTGGGGAAGGTTTCCTCCCACTCTGTGGGTTTTCTCTTCACTTCATTGATTGTGTACTATTGTGGTTCCTAAGGCCTTCATGGAAGGGGAAATTAGAATATGCCAATCAAAGGATTTAAATTTTCATTTATACAAGATAAACTCTGGAATTCTATTATGCTACATTATTATATATATTATACTATTTTTCTCTAGGGAATGATACTGTAGTGTGTAAATATATTTTTTATTTTATGTTAAATGCTCTCTCTTAATGCAAAAGAAAAATCATACATTAAAAAGAAGGGAAAGAAGGACAGTTGGAGATGAGAAATATGTTTATGGCTTGACTTCTCAGATAAATTAAATATTTATAACTTTTTGCACATCAGTCTGCCTCAGTAAGTGGTTCAAAAATAAGGAAATAAAAGGATATAAAGAAATAAAATAATGTAGCCAAAGAAACATTTGTGAAAATTTTATTGAATTCCTTATGGTCTTTCTTCAAGAAGTATGTTGGTTTGTATACATTAGAACACATGTGTACTACATATGTGATTTGTATGTTTTGTTAAATGAATTTGTTCCAAAATGGCACATTTTCTGTGGGTAGAACAACGTGGCCCTCAAGTGATAATGAGCTGTTCATGTCGATGCTGGTAGAGGTGTTGAAATTGATGGCATATTTTCAGTTTTCTGTTGGCTCTGTGCTCTTTCTTGTAGCTATCTATTTATCATGAATGGCTAAAGCTGACACACACATGAATATGATGTTCCTAACATGGGTTTCATTTCTTTCTTTGTTTTTCAGAAAGTATTTCGGAGAAAAAATTGGACTGTATTTTGCTTGGCTGGGGTTATATACATCATTCCTTATCCCATCTTCTATAATTGGGGTGATTGTCTTTCTTTATGGCTGTGCAACCATCGAAGAAGATATTCCCAGGTAAGTCACGTTTAGAGAAGAGGCTCCAGTCCCACGTGGTAGTTAGTGCTTTGGAGTTTTACACAAATTGCAGGTACATTTCACACGCCTCCCTCCAAAGCCCTCACCTTCTGTCCTCCTTCCATTCCCACACGTGACTTCCTTCCTGTGATGGATCTGGGATGTACACGTTCTGGGAGGACAGCCAGAGCCAGGCTGGCCATGGTCTTCTCCCATCCCTGGTCAGTCTGCTCTCTGAGGCCAGGGTCTGATGTGGCAGGCGATGGAAACACCTGATGGAAAAGAATCATGATAGATAAATTATTTTACACTTTTACTTCACATTTTCCCCCTTTGGGATTCCTATAAGAACTAAGGGTGGGTGTGTACAGTGTCACTGGGTAGAAGTCACATGTTCATGCAGGTAGCAAAATAATGTAAGACGTGTCTATAAAGAAGAGCCAGGTTATGGCTCAGAAAGTCCGATTTGCAGGAAATGACAGCCCCTCTGATGGGGATTATGGGGAGCCAAGTTGGTACAAAGGTGAATCATTATGGGGAAAAACATAGTTTATAAAGAACAAAAATACATACAAAGCATGTCCTTTACAAATGGTGACATTATATGTTAACTGTGTGACTGCATCCAATCCCAGTATTATTTGGGATGATGAGGCAGGAGGATTACCATTAGTTTGAGGTCAGTCTTGGGGCTATATAATGAGTTTGAGGTCAGTCTGGGCTACCTCAAACATTGATAACCTGTTAGGAAAAAAAAACCCAGAAACAATAAATAAAATAAATACCAAACAGCAACAACAACCATGAAAAAAATCAACCTAAAACAAACTACAACACAGACTAGATCATTAGACAGTTCACTTCTGAGTCTCATTTTCCTGCCTGTAAAAAAGGGAATAATAATAATATCTATTTCTTGTTGCTGTTAGGAGAAAGGAGACAGTATCTGGCTCATTATAGAATTAGTAACTAATTGTTGAATAAATCAAAATTGAATACAAGGGTTAAAACAATGTGTAGCTAATATTCAGAATTTAAACCTCTTACCATTTTCAAGACTGTTCTCTGAATCTGGCATTTGGAAAGCAGAGACTAATACTCTTTTTTTTTTTTATCTTTTCAAGACAGGGTCTTCCTGTAGCCCCAGCTGCCCTGGAATTCCCTCTGTAGACCAGGCTGGCCTTGAACTCACAAAGATCCACTTGCCTCTGCCTCCCGAGTGCTAGGACTAAAGGCGTGCGCCACCACGCCCGGCGAGACTAATACTCTTAAGCCTATGAGTGATAGGAATTCTACTTGAGCTAGGTGGACTAAAGAGGAGAATTTATGCTAAATTCTCAGGGAATCCAGTCAGGGCAGGCACATGGGTAGCCTGAGGAACAGTAGACTAGAATAGAATAGGGACTCCTTGATCTTTCTCTGTTTTTTTTTTTTTTCTTTCTAGACCTCATTGGTTTAATTAGTAATTATTTCTATGTAGATGTCAACAGTGCTGCTAGCAGCTGGTAACTATGAATATTATATCATCATTTTTTCTCTGTGTGTATGTGGTATGCATGAATGTTCATGTGTGTGTATGTAGGTGCGTGCGTGCGTGTATGTGTGGGTTTCTACCTCAGTTCCTCTCCACCTTAGATATTGAGGCAAGGTCTTTCACTTGAATCTCGGACCTTGCTGATTCAGCTGGTCTAGGTAGCCGGCCTACTCCAGGGACCTCCCTGTCTGTCTTTAGGGTGCTGGGATCACAGGTGAGCTGCCCTGACCAACTTGCGTTTCCATGACTGTTGGTTGTCAGGGCTTGAGCTTCACCTACTAAGCCATTGCTCCAAACTCTAATGTTACATCTTAGAGCTTTCTACTCCATTGATCTGCTTTTAAAATATTTTATTTACTGGGCTGGAGAGATGGCCTAGCGGTTAAGAGCACCGACTGCTCTTACAGAAGACCCGGGTTCGATCCCCAGCACCCACATGGCGGCTGAGAACCGTCTGAAACTCCAGTTCCAGGGGAATCCGACACCCTCTTCTGACCTCCGCGGCATTGCATGACACGGGTGCACAGACTTGCATGCAGACAGTACATTCATACACATATAGAAATAAATAAAATAAATATTTTATTTATTTTATGTGTATAAGTGTATTGTCTGCATGTTTGTAAGGGCACCTGTGCTGTGGAATGCCCTTGGAGGTCAGAAGAGGATATCAGATCCCTTGGAATTGGAGTTACAGTCAGTTGTTAGCCACCATGTTGGTGCAAGAGCAGTCTGTGCTTTTAATTGCTGCACCATCTCTTCAGCCCCTCAGTGGATCTATTATGTAAAAAGGTCTCTTGACTCAGTTTGGTGTGGGTGGAGGGTCTGGACTAATTTTAGCAGTGGAACTCAGTTCTGTAGCAACATGACGTTCCCTCAGTAACCATGTGAAAGAGGATGCTGGGAAGAATATGGGTGTCCACTGTAGTTGGATATGGTAGTGGGGTGTGTGACGGCTATTTTGAAGAAAAGACTGAGAACTGAACTTGATGAGGAAAATTTATTCCCTAGTGAGAGGAAGCAAGTTGTTGATTCCCACCAGGCTCACCCTGTAGAAGTGGACTTACACAGTGGGCTGGAGCTAGCACTGCCAACATGTGGAACAGAGCTAAGTGAGCTGGTGTAAGACATAAGAGTTGGATGTTATTCTCTGTAAAACGTTCTCCACATGTTCACCTGTTCTCCATGGGGAGCTCTGGGACTCCTGTCATGGAAGGTAGGATTCTGCTTCCCACAGCCTATCAGGCACAAGTGAAGAAATGCTGCCTTATGCTTCATATGGTGCAAAGTGGCTTTTTTTTTTTTTTTGGTCTTTTCGAGACAGGGTCTCCCTGTAGCCCCAGCTGTCCTGGATCTCACTCTGTAGACCAGGCTGGCCTTGAACTCACAAAGATCTGCCTGCCTCTGCCTCCTGAGTGCTAGGATTAAAGGCGTGCGCCACCACGCCTGGTGCAAAGTGGCGCTTTTTTTGTGAGACCATTAAGAGGTCATGCTGGGCTTTTATTTGGACATTTAAAATTAGTCTCTGGGGACTGGAGAAATGCATCAGCAGTTAAGAACACTGACTACGGGCTGGAGAGATGACCTAGCGGTTAAGAGTGCTGACTGCACTTGCAGAGGACCCGGGTTCGATCCCCAGCACCCACATGTCGGCCGAGAACCATCTGAAACTCCAATTCCAGGAGAACTCCAGTTCCAGGGGAATCCAACACCCTCTTCTGACCTCTGTGGCATTGCACAACATGGGTGCACAGACCTGCATGCAGACAGCACATTCATACACATACAGAAGTAAATAAAATTTAAAAAATTTAAAAAAAAGAGCACTGACTACTCTTGTAGAGAACCTGGGTATCACCCACATGGCCACTAACAAATGTTGGTACCTCCAGTTCTAGGGGATCCAACATCTTCCTCTGGCCTCCATGGACATTGTACAACATGGGTGTACTTATACACATGCAAGCAATATACTCTTACACACAAAATAAAAATAATTAAAGTGTCTCTGTGGTGGCTTCTCCTAATACTCTGCCTAAGGGGAAAGTGGCTTTTATTTACTAGTTTATTTGATCCTGTAAAGGATCAATGCTGTAAAGTCTACATAGTATTTAGTTTCACATAGAAATGATGAACTAATGTCAAATGAGGTCACATAAATTGCCAAATAGTTGATAATTATTAGGCTGGGGTGTTTAACTATCTCAATTCCTGCTCTAAAGCCTTGACCTTTTCCAGTAAGCAGTGAAATCAGTCAATCAGTCAATCAATCAATCAATCATCAATCAACCCATCCACCTTTGTTTTTTATTTTATGTGTGTATGCATGTTATGCTTGCATATATGTAAGTGCACTTGTATCATGCAATGCCAAAGGAGGCCAGAAGAGGACATCAGACCCCCTGGTACTAGAGTTACATATGATAATTAGCTGTCATGTGGGTGGTGGGAATCGAACCTAGGTTCTGTACAAGAGCAGCCAGTGCTCTTAACCACTGAGCCATCTCTCCACCCCAGTGTAATCTTAAAGCTAAAATTCTTTTTCTTTTTATTTTTTATTTTTTGTCTTTTTGAGACAGGGTCTCTCTTTAGTTCCAGTTGTCCTGGAGCTTGCTCTGTAGACCAGGCTGGCCTTGAACTCACAGAGATCCACCTGCCTCTGCCTCCCGAGTGCTGGGATTAAAGGCTTGCTCCACCATGCCCAGCTAAAGCTCAGATCCTTTTTATAGCCCAGTGGCTCCCAAAGACCTGGACTTTCCTGAGTGTATTCTCAGAAACCGTAACAGTTGTGTTTTCCTTGCCTGGTTATGATGTCTAGAAATTTGTCCCCAGGTTTGTCAAAGCTGGAAAACTCTGTAGTGTGCACAAGGATCCAGAGCAAGGGAATTGCATGGGTTGGAGCAGGCGGTTCACGTCAGGACTCAGACCCTGTGTCTGGCTCCCCATGTGGCAATACATGTGGCGGCAACCACAGCATCTGGACATGGCCATGGTCTACACATGTCACAAGTTATGTTTACAGAGAAGCACGCACACCACACACACGTGCACACACACTTGTATGTGCAGGAATGCACACATGTAAGATGCCTGCTTATCAGTGCCACATATCAGCGTGTGTCCTTATTCTGTCACCTGTGAGGAGCAGCCCACTGGTTGCTCTTAAATGAAGTAGAGTATGATCGAGCACCAGTTACTCTTCTCATTGCTGGGACAAAATATCTGAAAAAGACAGTTTAAGGAAGATTTGTTGTAACTCATGATTTGAGGGGGACAAAGTCCATGATGGTAGAAGAGTGTGTGGTTGCTGGACACGGGTTTACAGTCAGGAAGCAGATAGCGATAGATACCTGTTTCTTTCTCTCTCTGTCTCTCTGTCTCTCTGTCTCTCTGTCTCTCTGTCTCTCTGTCTCTCTCTCTCTCTCTCTCTCTCTCTCTCTCTCTCTCTCTTTCCCATTCAGTCTACAACACCAGGCCATGGAGGGATGCCCACTTTCAGGGTGGATCCTCTCTCCTCAGTAAACCTCTCTGGAAAAATCATCATCGACACACCCAGAGTTGGGTCTTCAGATCATCCTAAAACCAGCCAACTTTGACAATAAAGATTAAGTATCATAAAAACCCGCATAGAACTTGAGAAACAGCCAGGAGGTTCCAACCTCCTGGAGCCGAGGATATTGGCAGATGGTCACTGCTGGGTGAGGAAGAGCTGATCTTCTTAAGGGTGTTATCCTAGATAGGCTGGACAGACTCCAGTGGATGAACTTACATACAAACTTGACTCGATAGGCCTTAACACATACATAAGAGATAACACAAGAAATCTTGTGGATGGGCTTTTGAGGGGGTGCAGATAAGGGGGCAGTCTATATATGATTAAAATATATTATATGAAATCCAGAAAAAAATCAGTTAACATACACAATAAAAATAGTAGAAAAAAGATTAACAATCATGGATAAGATAGAATAGAATGAAATGAAGCATATGTATTCTTTACAAGCAGAAAGAACAAATGCTTTCTGAGTGGTATTTCATAAGTGTTTGTGAGAGTACATACATATTTTCATGTAGCCATATAAAATAAATTTATGTCACAATAAAAATTTGAAGCTGATTGATATAAAATTTGAAATTTTAATGGTTGATTTTTAGAATCAGGAGAAAGTGTCTGAAATTAAAAAAAGATATAAAATAGCGGGGCTAGAGAGATGGCCTAGCGGTTAAGAGCGCCGACCACTCTTACAGAGGACCTGGGATAGATCCCCAGCACCCACGTGGTGGCCGAAACTGTCTGAAACACCAATTGCAGAAGAACTCCATTTCCAGGGGAATCCAACACCCTCTTCTGACCTCCGAGGCATTGCATGACACGGGTGCACAAACCTGCATGCAGACAGTACATTCATACACATACAGAAATAAATAAAATTAATAAAAAAAAGATATAAAATAGCAAAATATTTTATGTAATTTTTAAAAAGAGAACAGTGCTTGCTTTGTTTTGTTATTTGGTTTTCAGGGCTAAACATCAAACCCAGCCAATACACAAGGGCAGCGCATCTACCACTGGGCTACACTCCCAGCCCCCAAACCCTGCTCTTTAAATATAACTGCATATCCATGGAAAGTCCAGGTTCCATGGCCCTGATGAAAGCACATGAAATACTGTTCCTGGCCAACAAAGGGGTAGTCTCTGTGTCCCTAATATTGAATCGAAGCATGAACATGTGGGTGCAGAATTGTCACAATAAAATCCAGCAATCTGTGGAGTTAATGTGCTTAGGAATCACCAAAGGAGGCTTCGAATGTGATTACAGTCACTCACCTATCACTTGCCCTCTACCCACTCCCCTCTGCCTGGCTCCCCCCCTTCTCTCAGTGACCCTCTTCTATTCCCAGGTCATCCCTCTGCTCTTTTCCAACTACTAGTGAAAACATGCCACCCGTGTTTTTCAGCGCCTGGCTTTATTCTGATGGGCTGGCCGTGAACTGGTGTTTTGTGTTGAGCCATTTCTTTGTTTTGTAATCTTGGAATTTTGACTGTACTGTGTCACGGGCAGGTTCTTGTCTGATCACGTCTATCTGGGGCTCTTAACGCCTCTGGGATTTCTATGTTCATTTTTTTCCCCACATTTGGGGAAATTTCTGCTGTCATTTCATTGAATGAGGTTTTCATTCTTCAGGTTTTATCTTGGCTCCTCTTTCTACCCTGTGATTTCTTAGGTTTGTTCTCTTGAGCATATTCCAGAGTTCTTAGAAACTGTGCTGATGCTTGTCATGTTTCTCTTTATTGATGTCTGAATGTAGTATTTCTTCCACTTAGTTTTCTATCCTGATGATTTTTTTACTGTATTTTCTGTTTCCAATATTTCCATTTTTTTTCTTCTTCCAGAGCTCAGTTTTCTTGTTTAATTTCTCATCCACGTTCTTGACCTCCTCTTCCATTCGCTTTCTTACCCACATCCTGAATTGATTTTCTTAATTTATTCAATTGCTCATTTGTCTCCTCTTTGAAGTCATTGATCACGTTTACAAGTAGAATAGAACTTTTTTCTTTTCTGTTTCTTTTCATTTCAACCATTTCAGCACCTTTGGATTCGGGAATTAGGTTATTTTGGAAGCATCATATTTCCTTGCTTTTTAATGTTTCCGTGTTTTGATTTGTTCTGCATCAGTTGTTTTAGATGCCTCTTTTGCTTTTATTTGGGTAATCTTTTTTTATGTAAATAGGGATACTTTGGCCTCTTATTTGGGGAATCTTCTTAAAGAGCAGCCTGGCTTTCAGGACTCAATCCCAAATTCCAGTCAGAGTAGAAACAAAACAAAACAAAACAGATTTGCTGTTAACACTCAATCCGGCAAGCTCTACAAATATACTCACAATTACAGTAACAACAATGACTTAGTTACAATAAGCTAGAGACAACTAACATACCAACAATGACCGACTACAGGACAGAAAAATGGGCAAGATTATGTAGCATAGCCTATGAAATTAAAAATTATTTAGAGGAAAAGTAGCAATTGAATGAAGTAAAAGATCTGGGAAAGGGGAAAAGGTATGCAAGGATAAATGGAAGAGAAAAAGAAGGAAAAGAATGGAGAAAACATCATGGAGACTTGGGGAGGAAAGGACAAGAGCTGAAACTGATAAAAACAAAAAAGAATAAATATAAAACATAAAACCTTAAAAAAAACAGATAAAATACTATTAAAATACAATAAAAAAAAATAGAGAACCCCAAGTTTCTCTAAATAAAATAACAACAACATAAAAGTACTTGAGTCAGGCATGGTGGTGCACATCTTTAGTCCCAACACTTGGGAGGCAGAGGCAGGGGGGATCTTTGTGAGATCTAGGCCAGCCTGGTCTACATAGTGAGTTCCAGGCCAGCTGGGGCTACAGGGAGACCCTATAAAGAAGACATCTGTGCAACCTCTGATTCTTCTCTGAGTTTCGCTGATAGCAAGGTGTAGAGTACACGGGAGACCTGGTACACACTCTGCCTGGTTACTGTCATTGCTCCTCAAGTCCAAGGATGAACGGGTTGTCCTTTTCAAGAGGAGATGCTTAAGAGGGAGGATGCTAGACTGTATGAATGACCTGTGGACAGAGGTTTCTTCCATTTGGAGCAGTTTCATTTTGGGTTCTCTGAAGTAGATTCCGATGAGCTTGCAGGGAGCATCTTGGTGGAGTCTTTCCTCTCTTCTATCATTAGGCTGGTGCTGAACCTGGGTTTGTCAAGTCCCAGATGTCTTTCAGACAGAACTGGCTTGGAAAAACTGTGGGCTTGTCCTAAGGGTAGCTCTGCCTGGCTTAATTGCTCTTCCCCGTTTCCTTGGTTTATTTCACTCACCATGTTCTCTAGTTCCAGCCATTTTCCTTCAGTGACATAATTTCACCCTTTACGGCTAAACAATACACCACTGTATATTCCACCACATGTTCTGTGTTCATTCTTCTGTGGATGGGCACGAGGCTGATCCCATAACTTGGATGTTGTGAATAGTGCTGAGGTTAACATAGATGTGCAGGGTTTCTGTGGTATGCTGACTTTGATACAGGAGTGGTAGAGCTGGACTGTAGTGTTAGTGTGGTGTGGGACTGTGTGACGTCAGGATCATGTACATGTCTGAGCGTGTGTGTGTGAGTGTGTGTGTGTGTGTGTGTGTGTGTAAATCCAAGGTTGATTTGGAGTGTTTTTTGTTGTTTTATTATTGTTAATATTTATTTCTATTTATTTATTTATTTAGTGTGTGTACATGTATGAACACACATTTTTTTTCTTTTTTTTTTAACATAGCAGAAAATATCATCAACCTTGGGTTTGGCAGTGAGCTTTAAAAAAAATTTTTTTTTTTATGTGTAGAAATGTACTGTCTGCATGTGGGTTTGTGCACCGGTGTCGTGCAGTGCTGCTGGGGTCAGAAGAGGGTGTCAGATTCCCCTGGATCTGGAGTTCTCCTGGAATTGGAGTTACAGATGGTTCTCAGCCACCATGTGGATGCTGGAGATCGAACTTGGGTTCCCTGCAAGAGCAGTCGGCGCTCTTAACCACTAGGCCATCTCTCCAGCCCCAATTCTTTTGTTTTCTGAGGTATTGAGCTTTTATTCAGGAATTTTGAGTCTGTATCTTGAAGGATTTCCCCTGCATTTCCTTTAGTTGCTTTTTAAAATTTATTGTTGAATTATTATTATCATTTTTTTTTTGAGACAAGCTCTCAGCCCAGGCTGGCCTCAGATTCCCTAAGTAGCTGAGGATAGCCTTGAATTCCTAGTCCCCTGCCACCCCCTCTCAAGTACTGGGATTACAGTTGCCGTACAATTCTAGTTTATGTGTTGCTATAGACTTGCAATTATTTTACTGAGGATTTTTGCATCTGGGTATACTAAGGAAATTGGTTTGTGGGGTTTTGTTGTTGTTTTTTTGTGTTCATTTATGGTTTGGGTAGAATAATATCATCTTGTAAGAAAACTTGCATTATTTGGGTGATTATCTTAGAGATAAAACTTCTGGTATCGAGCCTAAATTTATTGTTTTAGCCTTTGAAATATTACAATTTTTAAAATCATAGGTTCCTAGGACCTTGCTAGTGCAGCTCAGTGTATTCTTCATCCAGTTTACCTCAGTGTTTATGCTTTCTGCAACCCTAACTTACTCTCAAAGCCAGAAAATTCACACTGATTGTGGAACATTTTAGTAGCTTTTATTCCTCAGTAAATTTAATATGGTAAGTATATGCACAAGCTTCTAGGCAATAATTATCCATACTTATAGTATATCTATGGAATGTCACTTTTCAAGAGATTGGTTTCTTTTGTTACATGCTTACAGAGTGTGGGGAAGACAAACACTGGGGGAGGGAAGCTGATTAATTTAAACCATATTGAAAAATGTAGTTGGCTATTTCAGGTCTGAGGCCTTAAGAGCAGATGTTTTGCTGCATTTCCTGAGTAATGGCCTCTCTGTGGCTCCCAGCTTTGTGATGAGAAGCCTTGCATCTTCTACATGCTCTTAAGGCTCTCCTTTGTTTTACAGTGTTGATTGAACTGATTGTCAGGCCATTTATCACCCTTCTTATGCTTTCTAGAAAAATTGATAGATTGGAGAAATATACCATTAGATTTATAGCTACAATTACTTCTCATTAGAAACCTGGGTGTTTTCTATGAAGCTGGTGAGTAACCCAGACGTGATTTCCATCCTGAGTGGCTTCCCTTGTCTTGCAGCTTGTCCAAAGGGGCATGCAGTCATTTAAAAGTTGTTCTGTGATAGAATTTCTCCCCAATTCTGTTAAAATTGCTTGCCTCAAAACTCCCAATACACATCAGTCAGTCTACGTCAAATTTAAGAGATTTGAGAATTTGACAGATTTGAGAACTTGTCTCAAAACTCCTAATACATACCAGTCAGTATTCAAATGTAAGAGATTTGAGAATTTGACAGATGCTTACGTTCTAATTTTAAAAAGTAATAATTGACTTGGTGCATATATTTCAAAGTGGTTTATACCATGTTGGTTGCTTAATTTCATTCCTGACCTTTCGGCTTGACTACATTTAAATAAGATTGAATGGGATTACATCTCAGAATGTATGTATACATGTATGTATGCATACATACATGTATGTATATATACATACATACATGTATACATACACACACATATATATATATATATCAAAAAGTGAAAGTTCTGAACAGAGTGAAATACTTCATACGTGTATAAAAGGCAGCAAGGGGAACTCATATGTTCTTAGACATGACTTTAAAGCAAAAGTCTTACTAGAATTTATACAAAGAATTTTCCAGATAAATCGAGTTTTTTCTCTGAAATTTACAACTCCTTCTGACTACATAGTGATGGTTTTACTGGCCCAAAGGAATGAAATTAACCCTATTTCCTAGTTTCCCTTTTCTAAAGCCTAGGGAACAATCTGCGGAAGAGGGGGTAGAATGTAAGGGCTGCGATTGGGGTGAACTGTGAAACTGCAGCAATATAGACTGGATGCTTATTTGATCAACATGATTGTACATACAAGCGCCTCCAGCTGGATGGTGGGAGCCTTGGGCTGTGTGGGTTTGGGCATAGCTGCTTGCAAATTGGTTTTACATGCAGGATGCTTATATTCATTACTTATTACCTATTGTTTTAAAAAAATAAATAATAAAAAAATATATTAACCCTATTTTCTAGTTTCCAATAAGAATATGACCAAGTAGAATCAGCATAGCCAACACAGTGTTAAGATATTGCTGTTTAATATTTTTGATGTGACATTTTTATTGACACTTGCCAATGGAGAGCTTAGCAGTGAGTGAGTAGAGGCAGGGAGATTCCTCATCAGAGACCTAGACCTTCCATTTTCTCACGAAGAAGGCCTTTGTCTGCTGGGGACTTAATAGGTCATTACATACAGAAGTCTAGGAGCTGGGACTTGACAGAAAGTGTCAGTCCCCAGCAAATCTCCCACTCTTCAACTGAGTTGAAGACAGGCATTTCTTGGCCTCCTGGGTTTTGTGGTAGCTCTCTCTTCACACCTAGGGCACTGGAGTGCTCACAGGGGCAGTGGCCTCTCCCTATTCTGCCGGCCTCTGCAGCTTCCTCTGCTGCCTTTTTCTGTAGCAAACACAGCTGTGGTTTGCAGGCAGGATCCCTTGTCTCCCAGCACTGTGGTTCCAGCTGCTTACAGAGAATAGCCTGATTGCCATGAAATCCTGAGCTCTCCACCCTTTCCCCTCAACCATGAGCTTACCATGTAGAGGGAATATTGCACGTGAGAGCAATGAGTGGAGGGATATTAGGGGAGTTGTCCAGGCCTGGCAAGTCTTTGGTTCTTATTTACAAGTGTACATACGAGCCTTGATTTATTGGATCCAGCAGTTTACTTAATGAATTGTGAATCTATTCATCAGTTTGTTCAATGGAAATGTACTTGGACTGGGTTAGAACACAGGCCATTAGAACCATTTGGCTCCTGTTTCTCCAAGTGTGAAAGAATCTAGACCTTGGAAGAATTTACCTTCTTTTTTTCATTCTCCCTCATTATTTTTTTTTTCTTGTGGCTATGATAATTCTCAGTAGGCTGAGGTTTTGAGTCTCCATTCCCCAAACAGCTTACAGATACTGATCATAGAAATGTGCTTCTAACCTAGTTCTGAGCATTTTTCTTCACACACTTCTCCTAATGGTCATGTTTCTACCACTGTCACACACTTGTGAGACAGCCAGGAGGGTCTGAAAGTACAGCTTGTACTTGAAGAATGGATGAAGTCTGAACTCAGTGCAGTGATTTATTCAGAATCATGTAGGCTTCCCACTGACTGGGTAGACTCAACACACTTTGAAGGGACTTACTTTCCCAGGTTTCTGGGAAATTATTAGTGACAGAGAGTTTGCCCACTTCAGAAGATGGATTATTCATCCTTTGTTGCTGTTGTTTGATACAATATAAGAGGATCACTCTCAAGGTAAAGAATCAAACCCAGGGCTGGAGAGATAGCTCAGCAGTTAAGAGTGTTGGCTGCTCTTGTAGAAGACCTAGGGTTCAATGCCCAGCACCCACATGATGGCTAACAACCATTTGTAATTCCAGTTCTAAGGGAATCCAATTCCCTCTCCTGGCTTCCTGGGCAGTGCACAACACAGGTGCACATATATAAATATAGGCATTGTCCTCACAGATCTAAAATAAAATATTACAAAATAATCAAACCCCACTGTTGCCATGCCATACAGAGTCGATAAACTCAGTCATAGATTTGGACAAAGGGTATGTATTAGGGGTGATTTGCCACTCACGAATCCTGCTTGAGCACACCCCTGACCCAGCAGCCTCTGTTTACTGCAGCAAAGAGATGTGCGACCAGCAAAATGCCTTCACCATGTGTCCCCTGTGTGACAAGTCCTGTGACTATTGGAACCTCAGTTCAGCCTGTGGGACTGCGAGGGCCAGCCACCTGTTTGACAATCCTGCTACCGTCTTCTTCTCCATCTTCATGGCTCTGTGGGGTAAGTATTCATCACGGCATCTGCTCATATGGGTACTAGACTTAAATGGCCATGGTGACAGGCTTTAAAGTTTGCACCCTTCAATTTATTTATTTCAACATATTTTCTTCATACAGTATCTTTTAATATAGCGCCTGCCTCTTCTTTGCTAATATGCGTGAAAAGAAATAGGAACATCCTTCATGCTTTACTTATTTTCTCTTGGAGATAGTAATGTTAACCCCACACTAACCAATACACGTTTGAAAAAGCACTGACAAGCTATAAGGCACTCAGGTATATTTCCTTAATCATGTAAAGCCATAGATACCATGTGGTATGAGACTCAGAATGCTGGAGTGGTACTGTGGTCAGAATTACCTGGTATTAAGGTGGGCTAAAATCTAGCCTACTGACTCCACGATAAGTGCTGTTTTTAGTACTCCATGAGTATAGACTGTGGAGGTTTTATTTAATACAAAACTGGTGTTTTCAATATTCTCAATAAAGGGATTTGAGAAGGGAAGAACAAAGAGTTCCTTCATGTTCCTTTTCCTATATTCTCTCTGGAATATTAGGGTAGCAAGCTTGCTCTGTGCCTTACTTATCAGACCACACACATACACACACGCACACACTCAGTTTTATTCTCACAAACTGGAAATGCCTGCCCTCCCCACTGGGTAACTGAATAATTTTGAAATGACACACCCATATGTAGTTAATAAGGGACCAGTCAACATGTTTCAGTCCATTTGAGTAGTCACCTGGTTTTTATTCATCAGTGAACATGCAGGGCCTGGGCCATCCTGGTGGGTTGCTGTCCAGCAGGATTCTCGTCCTGTTGTAGAAGCTGCTTGATTTATCCCCACCTCTGCAAGGCCTGGAGGATCTGACAGGATGGGGACCCTGAGTCATGTATCTCTAAGAGGTGAGGAAGAAGAAGAGGAAAAGAAGGAAGAGGAAGAGGAGGAGGAAGAGGAGGAGGAAGGGAGGGGGGCTCAGAGAAGTGTGTTCTCAGTAGTACCAGAGAACAAGAATGTAGATTTCTTCATTCCCTGTGGAAGGAACCCTTTTCTTGGGCTGAGAAGAAGCTTGCCTGGCAGGATTCCTGCATTGCTAGATCTCCACGGAAGCCTCCAGAGGGCGCTCCGGTTTCTATTCTCAGGGGAGCACCCGGGCCATCCTTCAGGGGTAGCAGCAAATCAGAGGGAATGGAACCCAGGTGGTCTTGTAGCTCCGACTCAGCTTGTCAGACTCAGCAGAACAAGTAAAGATTAGCTTGTTTCCGGGGAAGCCGTGGTCATCTCTGTATTTCTTCATCAAATGTATCTTGTACTTATCCTGAAATCCACTTGAACCAATTTGGAACCCAGACTACATACTCTTTTTTTTTTTTAAATATTACAACCCTTATTTGTAGAAATTTGCCTTGGAGATATTACTACATCTAGTAGCTACAGCTTAAAAAACCGAGCTCATTGTTTCTCATGAACTTTCCTGTAGAGATGCGAGATTTTTCAGCTGTGTTTTATAGTTTCAAGCCCTAACTAAGCTGCCCCAGCTCAATAGCTGTGATAAGCAGAGACACAATGATTTACGCCACACCCTTACTCCCAAAAGTCCATAGGGGTGGGGTTGCATCAGAGCTTCCTAGTATAGGGCAGGGTTTTGTTCTTTAACAACCTTGCTGTGTTTAATATGATTATGTATTTAGATACAGCAGCCAAGAGCTCTAGGCACGAGTGCTTACAAATTACAATTAAAAATTATAGTAATGTCTCTCATTACCATGATTATTATGATTAGTGGGACTGTGTCGGGTGGCCCAGGCTTGCCAGGAATAGGCTTGGAAGAAGTGGTTCTGTGCAGAGGGAGGCTTGAGTTCTTGATAGGAGTGAGAATGGGGTTCATAGGTACCTGGTTCATGAACTTGCTAGTCAGCGGGATCCAATTCTATCAGAATCTTCAGGCCAGCTCTGCCGCAGATCTAACTTTAAACTCTAGTGAGTGGGAATAAAGTCCCGATGACATCACAGCTCTGTATTGAGGTACTGGAGACTCTTATGGTCAGGGAGTCTTCAAAGTGTGGGAGTTCTGTTCTTTTTCATCTGTGGATCCCATTGTAAGTAAATACAGACCTACCTAGCTCGGTCCTTGTTTTCTAATTATTCTCTACACTCAATGCTTTCAGTCAAGTACTAAAAGCACCTAACTTTAGGCATAATGTTTAAGAAGTGTGTCTTCATCTATGTATTTGGTTAAGTATTATCTGCTGTATTATTCCTGTAACAATGAATGAGGCCAAGTGTGCCGAACAGATTTCTGAGAACCTGGCACATAGAGTCTTTGCTCGGCAATATAGCGGCCTCCTGTGCTGGAGAGCTTCAGCTGTCAACTTGACCCCCTTGGGAAGAGGGAACCTCAGCTGAGATAGTTCCTCCATTGAACTGGCTTGTGGCCATGTCTCTAAGGCATTTTCTTAATTGCTAGTTGATGTGGGAGGCCCATCTCAGTGTGGGCATTGCTACCCGAGGACTGGAAAGCAGGCTGAGCCCAGCCCAGAGGAACAAGCCAGTAAGCACCAATCCTCTGTGGTCTCTGCTCCAGTTCCTGCCTCCAAGCTCCTCCCCAGTTTCAGTTCCCGTGTTGGCTTCCCTCGGTGATGACTGTTTAGAAGAGGAAGAAGCAATACGCCCTTTCCCTCCCTGAGTCAGTTTTGGTCAGTGTTTTTGTTGTGGCAACAGAAAGCAAACCTGAACAGCTCCCTCAGCTCATGGAACCATCTGCATGACCATAGTCTGCCTTCCTCCTTCTGTGGAAAGCCTGGTTGATCAGAGCTCTGTGTCCTGCTGGGTGGGTATTCTGTTCAGACACTATGACGTATAACAGGATAAGGAAGGACTTTTCTGTTACTGCAGCAACTCCAGGCCAATGTCAGTGTGAAGCGGTCAGGAAAAAAAGCTTCACATCCAAGGGAGAAAACCGTACACATTCGTACGGCATGATGTAGCTGCAACGAGTAATTGTAGCTTTAAGTGGATGCACATTTGTTTTAGTTACTTTCTATTGCTGTGATTGACCAAAGTCAGCTTGGGGAGGAAAGGGTTTATTTTTATCTTATATCTCTCAGGTAAACAGAGAGAAGCCAAGGCAGGAACTTGGAAGCAGGAGCTGAAATGAAGCACGGGCCATGGAGGAACACTACTTCCTGGCTTGCTCCCCTGGCCTGTGCTCAGCCTGTTTTCTTATATAATACAGAACAACCTGCCCAGGGGTGGCACCCCCCCCCCCAGTGGGCTGGGCCCTCCCATAACAGAAAACGCCCAATAGACATGGCTGTGGAAAAAATCCAGTTTGAATTAGGGGTTAGTTCTCAGCTAGCATCCCTCAGGGCACCATGTGGGAGTCATGGGATTCCTCTGACTCTGCCCAAGAGGGAACGACATGGCCCAGGCACGCAATGCTAGGCAGAGCAGAAGTATACAGTGGCATGAGACTGGGGGGTCTGTGATTGGCTCTGGGAGCTGATATCGTTTTGCTTATAAAAGTGAGTTGCGGGGCTGGAGAGATGGCCTAGCGGTTAAGAGCGCCGACCGCTCTTACAGAGGAACCGGGTTCGATCCCCAGCACCCACATGGCGGCTGAGAACTGTCTGTAACTCCAATTCCAGGAGAACTCCAGTTCCAGGGGAATCCAAGACCCTCTTCTGACCTCCGCGGCACTGCACGACACGGGTGCACAGACCTGCATGCAGACAGTACATTGATACACATATAGAAATAAATAAAATTAAAAAAAAAAGTGAGTTGCAGCAGGCAATAAGTTGAGTTCTCCATTACCATCATTACCCAGAATTCCTAGGTCTGTTATTTTGTACATATACAGGCCAAAGAAGGGCTGGATTTTGAGTGTCAGTGGCTACTGGGTTGGACGGGGGTCTATCAGACCACCAGCCTGGTAAGCTAGCATGGGGTTGGACGGAGACCTATCAGATCACCAGCCTGTGAAGTGAATTGTGGGTGGGTGTAGGCTGAAGATAGGCCATCAGCCATCAGCCTGAAGTTCCCGTGCACAGACCAACAATCTTTGGGCAGGTGAGAAATGTTCTGTTTTCCCAGGCTAAGGACCTGAGTTGGGAGTCCCTTTCAGGTTGGGTTACAAAAGTAACCAACTGACCACTGTGCCGAGGGTCAGTTCCCCATAGTGACCGCAGGTGACCACTGTGCTCCCCTTCCCTTAGCAGGATTGTACTGTACCTGCTCTTAGCAAGAGAAGCTCCTACACATGGTCACAGTCCAATCCAATGGAGATAATGCCTCAACTGAGGCCCCCTCTATCCAGGAGTGTCAGGCTGACAACTGGAGTGCTCCAGCACAACATTCAAACAGCACAGGGCTTTTGCTTCATTATGCTATGCCTGTGTTAAACAAAGGCAGTCAAGAACCCAAGGAGAGATTCAATCCTGATACACTATTACAGGCCCAAAATGGTAGCCATCATTGCATCGCTGTGACAGAAAGGAAGGAAGTCGTTGCTTTTGACCGGAGGCAAAGGTGAAAGAAAGTCATTGTAGCAGGAGTGTGCGGCAGAGGATGTTCACCTCATGGTGACAGTGGAGGGGGGGAGGGGGAGGGCTGGGGAAAGAAAGTCATGGTAGCAGGAGTGTGTGGCAGAGGATGCTCACCTCATGGTAACAGTGGAGAGTGAGAGAGAGGGAGAGAGAGGGGGGGAGGGGGAGGGCTGGGGCAAGATACAGACCCTATAGCCACAATCCAGGAACACATTCCCTTCCACTAAGCCTCATTGCTAAGTTTCCATCACCTTGCAATAGCACATAAAACCATAAACCACCAATGGATTGATCCACTGACGAGATCAGAACCCTTTTGATCCTGTCATGTCCTGAAAGCCCATCGGCGGCATCCAAGCCATTAGCTCATGGCTTTGGAGGAAACATCTTGGATCCGAACTGTAATCCCACCCCACTTGATTTTCTTCAACCTTCCACATTTGCTTCATTTGACGGATCAATGGTCACTTTTCCCTCATAATCTAAAAGCGCCCTTTGAGTATGTGATGTAACGATGTTTCCATTGGTGAAAGACCTCATATGTGCCGTGGCCTGCTACGATTATATTGACTAGTGGTCTTATAACTGTCTCCATAATATTCCATTGTGTTCATAGGATGACGGAACTGCTTAATGATGCACTTTTAAGAGTGGACCTCCCTTGCTAAGTGGCAGGTGACTAAGCATCTACAGAGACTCAGGGATACGGACATTTCAAGTAGCTTCAGGGAGAAGTAGGAGTTAGGGACAAATGTTTTGGCAAGTGCTCCTAACTTTGAATCCTCTAAATGTATGTCCCACCTGCAGTGGTAAACGTAAAGGCTACTCAGAATTGAATCTTTACAATTAATCATTTTTTTTTCCTTCTTTTTAAGCCACTATGTTTCTGGAAAACTGGAAAAGACTGCAGATGCGGTTGGGCTACTTCTGGGACCTGACTGGGATAGAAGAGGAAGAAGTGAGTTCTCTTGAGCACTTCTCTGTGGCCTTGCTTTTCTCTGACCCTAAAAATAGATAATCTGAAGTGGCATAGTCTCTTAAGGTTTGCTGTCTCATCTACAGTCACTGGCTGCCTCACGGTGTCTGCATTATAGATTAGTTCATGAACTATGTTGTGGTTAATAACCACTAAGGTCAAGAGTTGTAATATTTCCTCTTCCCTTTAACTGTTAAAGATGTCGTTGGTCAGGCAGGGTGGCTCACGTCTTCAACCCCAGCATTCAGGAGTGAGAGGCAGGGAGATTCCTGTCAGATCGAGACCAAGGTGGGCTACCTAGTGAGTTCCAGGTCAGCTGTGAATAAGGGAGACCCCATCTTAGAAGACCAAGAAAGAAGACCTAGGCTTTGGGGCAAACAGATCCTAGGAGCCTACTCTGGAAGAAGATGATAAAAGCTTCATAAACAAGAGGTAACCTTGAAATCAAGAAGCCAGGGAACAATGGATCACTGGCAGAGAGCTGGGGTGTGTCAGAATGCCCTTGATAATAAAGATGGTCGGGGGGGGGGCGTGGGCTCGAAACGAAGGCTGATGCTGAGGACTGAAGAAGAAAGATCACCGAATCACTACGCTGTGATCCAGTACACTGAATGGAACGAGAAAACGAGCTGAGGGTCAAGGGTAGGTGTTTTCAGAGTCCGTTTTCTGGGAAGATGATATTTAAAGTATGTAAGCAAGCCTTCCCTTCCAGCTCATTTGAGAATTAGCATATCACTCTTAATTCTGATGAGTCAGGCATTATAATGCCCAAGGACTACCGATATGGCATGTTGCTTCTCGTATGAAGGGCAAATGCGAGAATCAGATAGTAACTGCTGGCACTGTGGATGTTGTGGATGACGGCCCGGGGCCATTCAACTCCTGAGTACTCTTGTATAAGGGAGGCCACAGGTGTTATGGTGGCTGTTGGAGAGTGCTCCTCTCCTGGCTCTTATAGTAATTGGTATACTTTGCCTTGGACTAAGGTCCTCTGGGGTATGTGGCCTTGGTGTTTTAGGATAAAATAAATTAATTTAATTTACTCTTGTTTTCAAGCTTTTGTGTCCCAAGTCTATAATGTGCTATCATTTCATCTCTTTAATACTAGAATTAGTCAGCTTGCCTTTCAATAAATGGTATAAAAAAGTAGCAGGGACCGTGTGGCAACTCACAGAGTGGACTCTACCAATCCATGTTAACTATGTGTTAGCACGTTACTAATCTCCCAACACGTTAACTAAATGTTCTAAAAGGAGAGGCATAATACTTTATTTAGAAAGCTTTTCCCCTTCTACACTTGGTTTTCAATGGATTGTTCTCCAACTCGCCCCATTCTGTGATCAGATACAAATAAATGAACCCACCTTATTCAGCCCCATTTGCTAAGCATCTCTGACTCTCTGGTAAATGAGAGGCTCTGCATATGGATTCTGCCACCATAGAAGATTCAAATTAGTTAAAAAATGGCATAGTAAAGAATAATAAAGGCAGTTGCGTTCCTTGGAGATAAATGAGTAAACTGGTGTTGACAACAGAAAGAACTACAGAAGTTAGCCTGACTATGGGCAATCGAATGGGACATATTTGTCCTATTTGAACTCAGGGTATAGATGAGGAAAGGGAAGGAAAGAAATAAAGAAGGAAGGAAAAGGAAAAGAGAAAAAAGATGTGGCTGCATGTGGGGAGGTTGGCATAGTAGTTCTCACTCTCCTAATGCCATAGGCCAGGATGTCATATCTATATCTATATATCTCTATCTATCTATCTATCTATCTATCTACCTATCTATTTATGAATGATGCTGTATAAGTCTGTATGAGCCAGAGAAAATCTGAGTGGGTCTGCCAAATAGAGCCGAGGCAGCCAGCAAGTGTATCTATGTTTGAGAGGATGTGTAAACACACTCACACACAGAAAAGCATCAGCGATGACTCAGTGTCTTTGAAATCCCTGTGCAAAGTCCCTGTTAGGAATGAATTAGAATCCATTCTACTTTCTCCATGGCAAAGTTTCCTGTTTTTTTCTGTTCAACCCCAATGAGCTATGGCAACTTCCTGGGAGGTACATGTTTGAAGAACTTCTGGGCAGGCTGAGTGGTGCCTGGCTAAGGTGGGTTAGCCTCTGGCATAGGAAATGCTTCTACTAAGGTCCCTGTGTGGGGTTCATTCTGTGCCCCCACATGTGTATAGCCTGGGGCTAGTATAAGTGGCAGGAAGGGAGGTCAGGCTCGTTTGTCTTCGAGGCATTGCTATTTTGGGCTAGGGTAGCAAATGCACCTTAACATTCCATTCAATTTTGAACGTAGGCGTTAAGCAGGTACTGTTTACCAGGCTTGGGTGTGGAAAATGGATCAATCTCAGGCGTAATATCTGAGCAATGAAGGGTTACATTTCTCAGGGTGCTGTTTGGTTTGTAAACATTAAGAATAGAGAGAGAGTGTGTAAGATAAACTTGTTCTGGCTAAGGTAGGAAGATGAAATGCATTTAAAAAATCATGTTACGAATTCTACCCAGAAGAAGGGTCAGTGACCACAACCTGACCTGGGAGGCTAAGGGTTTAGATTAGAAATAGATGTCTAGAAAGTCCTGGTAGTTGTCAGAGGCAGGGAGCAGGAAGCAGTGAAAGATAAAGAAGCAAGGACCATCTGGTGGCCAGTGGAGCGTGGACACTGACTGCTCACCTCTGTCTCCTGGAAAGGAATGGAGGGCATCCAGGCAAGGTGTGTGCAACTTGCATAAGAGCCCTAGGATTTATACAGATATTGCATATTGAAGTAGGTTTAACTTATATTCAAATGAGGGGCAGCACAGAGGTGGATGTTTCTTGGGTGTTTGGAAGAGGAAGGAAGATGTCTTAGAGGACCACGAAGCATTTTCTATTTTGACCAGATGGTTTCTTCCAGGATCAGGAATACTCCTAAGTCCTACTGTTTATAACCTCAAGATATCCCATCCCCCCACCCCGTGGTATTTACTTAAAAAACAACAACTGCTCAGGGAAAAGGATGGAGCTGATACACACAAAGACCCTAAGTCCATTTGCCTTCTTTGGGCACTTAGGATGACCCCAGCACATAGAATAAGCAAGCTAGCTCAAGCCCACCTTATAAACTGGGCAGGGGATGGGTAGAAGGAAAAAGACTCGAGTTTGCTTTCTTATGAGAGCAACGAGATGGGTAAACAGCCACTCCCCAGAGCCAACCTGCTGGGCAATGCGGTGCCACCTTGGTGTCCACGAAGACATTACCAATGGACTTGTTGAAGGATGCCATTGGGTCCCATGTATCTGTGTTGCAGAGGGACCTTCCAGGCCTCCAGTGCTTTCATGTGAAGTAGGATCATCAGCTCAGTGTTTTCTATTGCTTCTGTGTCATCAAGCCCCGGGTGTTCCTGGGGAATATGGATGTCCCGTCCTTCTATATTGCTCCTACTGCTTGCCTACCACATCAAGCTTGAGTTAGCCTCAGCGGCTTCCCATTCTCATTCTACTCTTTGCACTGGCCGTTCCCACGGCAGAGAACGCTTCCGCCAATCTCCACATAGCCTGGCCTTTTCTTTTTTGGCTTTTCTTTCACAGTAGAAATGTTACCTTCTTTATATTGGCCGACTCCATTTCTCTAACCTACTTTATTCCTTCCACCTTTATCTGCTAGTTTTAGTTGACTTCTTGTTACTTCCTTTACTTAAAGACAAGTTCCATGGAAGGAGAGGCCTTGACCGCTAGCCCAGGTTGTAGTCTCAGTTCCTGAAAAGAAGCTTCAAGCAGGTGTTTTTGGGATGGGGGAATTCCTCCTTAGTTCCCTTAAAAAAACACAAGAGGAGAGATGCTCCTGGGGCCTGAAGAGGTTTAGAACCTGCATTACAGTACCCACAAGATGGTATTGGTTCAGCTTTCTTTTCATGCTTGCATGAGTCTAAGTGCACCCCTATCATGCAATGCCCATGGAGGACAGGAGAGGGCATTGGATTCCCTGGAACTGGAGTTACAGATTGTTGTTAGCTACCATGTGGGTGCTGGGTGCTGGGATTTGAACCTGGGCCTTCTGTAAGAACAGCCAGTACTCTTAACCACTGGGCCATCTCTGAGCCCCCTGATGCAGCTTTTTAATGACCATCTTCCATCGAAATAATGTAGAAGCAACCACATATCAACAGCCACAATGGAGAACGTTTTTCAAAGTATTCCTGCAAACAGCCCACGTTTCTCAAAGCATTCCTGCAGGATGTTAATTATTATTTAGGCAAAAGCTGTTTTGTGGGAAGTGGAGCCCTTAAGAAAATTAGACAAGTAGCTTTACAGTAGTGCTTTCTAGAGCTTTCAATATGTTCATTATGAGTCTCAGAAGGGTGATTTCTTGGGAGCTATTATCCAGTCTTTTATAGCCTCAAACTCTTTTTTTAAGCTAAAACTCTCCTGAAGTAAACCTTAGGAAATGCTGTGTTAGAAAATGGCTAAGAAGGAAAGACAAACTGAAGGAACTTCACTGCATTTTTCCCTGTGTTCAGCATGGTGTCACAGCTACTGTGACAGAAACAGAAAAGAATACAGAAATCAATCATTCTATAAAGAACAAGACTCCCATATGCAAAACAGCCATGGAATAAAGGCCAAAATATCTAATGGCTAATATGTGATATAAGCTATAAAACTATAGGAATTTGGAGAAGACCCTGGCTGGTTGATACACTGCATCCAAGAAGGACTCTAGGAAGGGGCAGGACCTTTGCACCCTGATGCTTATGTGATGATGGTGGGCCTTAAAAGCACTTAAATTGCACCTGCTGTGATATATCTCGCTCCTAATCTTGTGGGTAGTTTCTCCAGCTGCCATAGCTTGTCTTAGGAAAACCAGAGTCAAGTCAGTTGTCAAGTAAGATGGTCCTTGGAGTTTCTGACTTGTGGGCAGTGGAGAAGGAAGTGTGTGCTGTGTGAACAGTGGAGCCCACTGTCAGGCAACCCCTGAATCTGTGCTTAGGGGTTTTGGGTAAATGAGCAGGACTGTGAAATCCTCACACCCGCAGATACTTGTTTTGGAGCTGAGTGCTGACAGGGAGGCCACATCTACATGGATAAGTCCCCTTTGAAGGAAGTCATGTGTCTTCTTGGGCCTTGTGTTGATTTTATTTGGCTGTGCTGCTCTTTTACATGCCTGGTGATTGACAATACAGGTCTGGGTGGCAGGGTGGCCCAACGCTGCCTCTTGAGCATTGGTGTACTGATGCACTCTGATGTACTCACCATTGGTGTACTGATGCACTCTGATGCACTCACCATTGAGCTAGCTACTTACCTCTGCTATGCAAACAGGTATGGGAAGGTGAGTTTGAAGGTTTTCCCTCTGGCCACCTTGGCTCTGATGTAACAGAGGAGTGTTATCGCTGCTGTAACTCCCAGGTGTGAGACACAACTATTTTTCTAGCAGGGACTGGGTTCCTTGAAAGTGAGTTTGAGGCATGAGGGTAACTGGTGGTATGCACGGGTGCAATGTCGTGGCCTTTGTCAAACTGTTGTATAAAGCGCTTTGCTTCTGGCTGTATCAGCTGCCAAGTTTAATGTCTCCTCTCTCCTTTTTCAACACCTGCGCCATCCCCAGGAACGTTCCCAGGTTTGGTTCTCAGTGTGATAACGAGTGTCCTGTGGTCCCTTTTCCCCCACAACCTTGGATTCTTGGTATAGACTCCTTGTAATTGTGTCCTGTGGCAATTTGTGTCTGATAGTGTCAAGTCCTAAGCCCAATGTAATGTACTTGTGGTGTCTGGTTCTAATCCACAGGCCAAGGTGACTCTCTTCCTGTTTATTAACTATGTTTACTGAATCTTTGGTCTAGGAACACTCCCGGCCTGAGTATGAAACCAAAGTTCGGGAGAAAATGTTAAAAGAGAGCGACAAGTCGGTTGTCCAGAAACTGGAAGCAAACTCGGCTGAGGATGATGAGGTAAGAGGCTCCTTGTGGCATTTGTTAATGCCTATTGTGTGTTATTTGGAGCATCTTAGTGAGGGGACTCTGCCTTCGAGAAAGAGTGAGTGTGGGACAGGATGGAATAGACTGGAAGTCCCACATCATCCTCTAGCCAGAGCCCCTGGGCTTCATCCATTTCTTTGTGGTACAGTCTAGACAAAAGGGGAGGGTAGGTTGGAGAAGAAAGAAACCACCTCAGGGACTGGTTCCTGTGGATAGTGTTACCTAAGCACCCATTGCCAAACCAAGCCCTGGCCAGCAGCTAACCCTTCCTGCATCCTTATTCCATGCTAGCTACTGTCCTAAGTGTACCACGTTATCACATTGCTATTCTCACTAACACCGCGATGACGCTGGTCAAAGTGTTATATAAAGGAAAACTCATGAAGAAAAGTTATGTCTAAAGATTATACCAGTGGCCAGAAGTCACATGGCCAATAAGTGTGGGTAAACCAGGAATTCTAACTTATGCATCTGCATTTAACCAGCCTGCCACGCTGTCTTCAAAATGCACTTGGGGAAATCAAAGGATAAAACTGACATTAGTTCTTAGGGCCAGCAGAGGCAAACTCATGCCCATTATTTGCTTGAATCACACACACACACACACACACACACACACACACACACACACACACACACTCGATGGTCTGTACATTTCATTTTTTCCAGGCAGGCCTCCACAAGAGGAATGCAATGGTGAGCTTGTTCTCTGAGCATACTTCTGATTGCAGGGTTTGTTAATACAGTGTATGAGTGTATGTGTGTGCTTCTTTGGCAGTACTGTCTGAGGGCTGCCCTTCTTTTAAATCAAGTGGTGTGTGTGTGTGTGTGTGTGTGTGTGTGTGTGTGTGTGTGCATGTGTTTATGTCTTTCCTAAACCTGATTAAAAAAATCAACAAGATTGAAAATCTGTTGTTTTTCAATGTGTCTTTTCTTCATTTTGGGTATGAATTCAAATTTCATTTTATTTAACATTCTTTAAGTTGCAACCATTTGTGTTAACATGCAAATTTATGCAAGTACCAAAAGAGAAGAATGTGGTGTTTTTTGAGCCCAGAATACTAGCATTTTTTTAAAAGAGAAAATAAGACTTAAACAGAAAAGAGAGGGTAGCCCTGTGTGTGTGTGTGTGTGTGTGTGTGTGTGTATGTGTGGAAGAGGGAGAGAGAGGTTTCATTTATGTGTGTGTATGTGTGAGAGGGTGGCTCTGTATGAGTGTATGTGCTTGTGTGTGTGTATGTGTGTGTGTGAGAGAGAGAGAGAGAGAGAGAGAGAGAGAGAGAGAGAGAGAGACACCCCTTGGCATAGTGTGTTGGGAAGAATAAACCCAAGACCATCAATTATTCAAGGAAACACTGAATTGATTCTTAGGAAAGACTAATCATCACCACCACCCTCATCAGAAAGCAAGTATTCTGTGTTCTGTTAGCTTCAGCAAGTCTATGCAAACTTTCCTCACCCTAGAGCAATATAGAGTGGAGAATTTTATGGACATCACATGTAACTTTTATTGACTAGTGACTCATTTAAATTTAATTCCATAGACGGGAATGGCAAAGAGCTGGAATGTGCACATTGGGGCTGTGGCTCTAGTACAAATACTGCTTGGAAATATATGCATGATAGGTCAAATACCTTTCAGGAAATATGAATAATTAAAAACATCTGAATGCATTATGGATGATACATATGTTTATGTTTTAGTATTCAGCATCTATTTTCATTACACAGTTGAGAATGCAAAGCTCAGAGCATCTAATGCCTTAGTATCAACGGGAGGAAATGAACTTCTCAGTGAATAGTACAAGATAAACATGGCTCAGTATTTGATCATCAGGATGCTTCTTGGGTTCCTTCCTTTCTGGTAGTATTGTAAATGCTTCTTTCATGGTTATAAATTTCACATTTGATGGTTGATATTGATGTAGCACATGTTGATCCACTGATATCTGATGGGAAGGATTCATCTGCTCTTGCTTGGGAGAAGAGTTGTGGGTGGTACCCACTGTGGAACGTGGCTTTGGGACACATTGGAATATGCAGCATCATTATTAAAGGCACCTCTTTGGGGGAACAGACTGTAACTAAGAATCAAAGTCTACCTGGTCTTGGATGCCCCCGAGGGGTACCTGGACTCCCCATTCTCTCTTTCTCTGTAAGGCTCCATTTCCTCTCCTTACTCACCTTCCTGTAAAATGCTTAAAAGCAATATTTCACCGAGTGTGCCTTTTACTGAGGCCCAGAGTGGCACAGGAAGCTCCCCAAGGCAGTAATTTATAGACGAGCCAGATCTGCTCAATCGCCAAAGGCCATTGCTTTGCTTTAAATGTTCATTAAAAATGTATTGATATTTAAAATACTAATACTTTAAAATACATAATTTTTGAGCCAGTATGATGACACATATTTGTAATCCCTGGAAGGGTGAGGCAGGGGGATCAGGGGTTCAAAGTCATCCTCCTTAGCTACGTAGTAAGTCATCCTCAGCTATGTAGTAAGCTCAAGGCCAGCCTGAGCTACATGAAATCCTGATTCGAAATACCAAATATCAGGGCCTGGAGAGATGGCTCAGTGGTTAAGAACACTGGTTGCTCTTGCAGAGGATTCAGGTTTGGTTCCCAGCACCCAAATGGTGGCTAACAACCATCTGTAATTCCTGTTTCCAGAGATCTGGTGCCCTCTTCTGAACTTAGCAGGTATTGCACACCCAGGTGTATTTACATACACGCAGGTAAAACTCATATATGTAAAATAAAAATAAATTAATTAAAAACAAAAATATCAAAACAAATAATAAATTTCACCCATTTCAAGTATACAGTTCAGTAGTTTTTAGTACATTTACAGATTTGGGCTGCTGTCCCCATAATGTAAGTTCTAAACATTTTTCTTACTCCGAGCAGTACCTAGCTGTAGTTGTTGCTGAGTGGTGGACGCTTGCCTAACATGCATGAGATCCTGTGTTTACTCCTAAGCACTGCAAAACAAAAGAAAAATAAAACAAAAAGTTGAGTAAACATTAAAAAAATCTTATATCCACTTATAATCAAGCTGTGGAAAACTAATGTACTTTCTGTGTCTATAGATCTGCATTTCTGGACTTTCATGTGAGTCGGTCATTACATATATGACATTTAGCTTTCTTCACTTGGAAAAGTACTTTTTTTTTTTAAATTTTTATTTATTTCTGTATGTGTATGAGTGTACTGTCTGCATGTAGGTCTGTGCACCCGTGTCGTGCAATGCCGCGGAGGTCAGAAGAGGGTCTTGGATTCCCCTGGAACTGGAGTTCTCCTGGAATTGGAGTTACAGACGGTTCTTAGCCGCCATGTGGGTGCTGGGGATCGAACCCGGGTCCTCTGCAAGAGCAAGTAAGAAATCGCTTAACCGCTAGGCTATCTCTGTTTTGATATTTGTTTTTATTTTTTAAAAATAAAAATTGACCAACGTCACAGCATATATCAGCATGTCACTGAATTTTATTGTCAAGAAGTGTCCTATGTTTCGAGTTTAGTTCATTTAGTTTATCATTTCATCAGCTGATGGATGTTTGAGTGGTCTGTACTTTTGGCAATTATAAATAGCAATGCTATAAACATTTCTATGTGACTTTTATTTTATGGTGTATAACTATGTGTTATCTTTCCATATATATGTCTGTGAGTAGAATTGTGTGTTATATATTAGGCTTGCATTTGCCTTTAAAAATTTTTTTATATTATTTCACAAAGTAGATTCACTATTTTATATATTTTAACCATAGATATAATATATATATATATATATATATATATATATATAAAGATGTAGAGATGTTGTAAATATATATATTTATGGTATTTTATATATGTATATATGGTATTTTCTGATATGTATGCTATATATAAATATATATATTTACAACATCTCTACATCTTCACCAACACAGTATCACCTGTATTTTTAACTTTATTATCCTACTGATATGAAGTGATATTTCATTATTGCTTTAATTTGCATTCTTTTTTTAATTTAATTTATTTTTTATGTGTATGAGTGTACTGTCTGCATGTAGGTCTGTGCACCCATGTTGTGCAATGCCTGGGAGGTCAGAAGAGGGTGTCAGATTCCCCTGGAACTGGAGTTAAAGATGCCATGTGGGTGCTGGGGATCGAACCCAGGTCCTCTGCAAGAGCAGCCGGCACTCTTAGCTGCTAGGCCATCTCTCCAGCCCCTAATTTGCATTTTCTTAATAATGATGTTGAACATCTGTTCCTCTGCCTATTGGCCATTTATATTAGAAGACTGTCTCATCAGATCCTTCACCCATTTAAAAATATGTTAATTTATTCTCTGTTATCAAATTATTAGACTTCTTTATGTAGTCTGGTAATGACTCCCATGTCAGATAATACAGTCTATAAACATTTACATTTTACTAATATAATTTAAAGCACAATAGTTTTAAATTTTGAATTAGTCTATTTTTCCTTTTGACAATTGTAATTTTGTATCATGCTTAAGAAATTATTGCCTAGCTGCTAGATGTTATGAAGGATTTTTATAGTTTTAGCTTTTATATTAAAGTTTGTGAATCACTTGAGTTAATTGATGTAGAGAAACATTCTGAATTCATTTCTTGCATGTGGATACTTGTCTATTAGAGGAGTATTTTCTCTACTGAATTATCCTCATAATAAACCCTCTCATCATAAATGCATGAATTTGTATCTAAGCAGTTCTTTTCCATTGATCTACATGTCTTTCCATATGCAAGTGGCTGATTGTTTTGATTGCTACATATCAGCATAGTAATTTTAAGATATATTAGTTTATATTAGTTATATGTATATATAATGAGTTTTGTTACAGTATTTTCTGATATGTGTACTATGCATCTTACCATATTCATCCTCTTATCACCTCTCTTATTCCCTTCCCACTGATATTCTTCTTCCCAGCTGGTCCCTCTTCTACTTTTCTATTTCCCTGTATCCCCCCACCTGGGACTGGAGTTAGAGGTGGTTGTTAGCCACCACATGGGTGCTGGGATTCTAATCTGGGTCCTCGTCTAGAGCAGCCAGTGCTGAACCATCTCTTCAGCCTCTCAAAATTGTTTTTTTACATTTGTGGAGACCTTACATTTTATGAAAAAATAATAAGACAAAGAAACCAAGGGAAGATGGGAATTTGATATTGACTTGAATCTGTAGATTAAATTGGAAAACAACACCATCTTATGGGTAGTAAGCCATCTAGTCTGTGAACACGGCGCACTTTTCCATTTATTTAGTTCTTTATTTTTTCCAGCAAATTTTTTATAGCTTTCAGTGAATGAATCTTGCACATCTCTTATTAACTCTATAGATAATTGTTTTTGTTCTTTTTCATGCAATTGCAAATGTAGTTGTTTTCTTCAATTTATGTTTGGAGTGTTCATTTTTTTATAGAGAGAAATAAAGTTGACTTTTGTATTTTGGTGTTTATCCCTCAAGTTTTCTGAATTAATTTCTTAGTACCTATAACTTTCATGGATTCCTTTTTATTCATATGATGTCATTTGTGACTATTCATAGTCTTATATTTTTCTTTCTAAGTTGAGTGAATTTGTATTGACTTCTCTGGACTCTTTTCCTCCTCTGTTCTTCCCTAAGTTCTCCTCACCTCTCTGTCCCTCCTCTTCCTCCTCCTCCTCCTCTTCCCCTCCTCCTCCTCTTCCCCTCTCCCTCCTCTTCCCCTCCTCCTCCTCCTCCTCTTCCTCCTCTTCCTCCTCTTCCTCCTCCTCCTCTTCCTCTTCCTCTTCGTCCTCCTCCTCTTCCTCCTCCTCTTCCTCCTCCTCTTCCTCTTCCTCCTCCTCTTCCTCCTCCTCTTCCTCCTCCTCTTCCTCCTCCTCCTCCTCCTCCTCCTCCTCCTCCTCCTCCTCCTCCTCCTCCTCCTCCTCCTCCTCCTCTTCCTCCTCCTCCTCCTCCTCCTCCTCCTCCTCCTCCTCCTCCTCCTCCTCCTCCTCCTCCTCCTCCTCCTCCTCCTCTTCCTCCTCCTCCTCCTCCTCCTCCTCCTCCTCCTCCTCCTCCTCCTCCTCCTCCTCCTCCTCCTCCTCCTCCTCCTCCTCCTCCTCCTCTTCCTCCTCTTCCTCCTCCTCTTCCTCCTCCTCTTCCTCCTCCTCCTCTTCCTCCTCCTCTTCGTCCTCCTCCTCCTCGTCTTCCTCCTCCTCTTCCTCCTCCTCTTCCTCCTCTTCCTCCTCTTCCTCCTCTTCCTCCTCTTCCTCCTCCTCCTCCTCTTCTTCCTCCTCTTCCTCCTCTTCCTCCTCCTCCACCTCCTCCTCCTCCTCTACTTCTCTTTTCTCTGACCAGAATCTCCTGTATAGCATTGACTAGAAATAGTGAGAATAGATTTGTCTCGTAAACACAAACTGCTCCTAGGATGAAAAAATTAATCTTTCACCATTAACTATCGTGTGATCCATATCCATTGATTTAAAAACTCTATAAGGTCTTGAGAACAACATGCATTACAGCATTATGACCCTTCCTTGAATGATGTCTTCTGGGCTGTAATCAGATGATAGCTGTGTATACTTGTTGAGGAAGTTCAACAGGCCTACTAGAGTTTAGGGCAGTCAGAGGCAGAACCTGAGCCAGTAACAACATTACCAGGCAGCTGAGCCCTTCGTGGCCTCTGCACTTCTGATTTCCTGTGTTGCTGTGTCATGCAGATTGGACCTGTCCCTAATTTAACTTGTATGGCATTAATTTGGCTAGTCCCCTATGTACTCTTAGTGACTTCCAAGGATGCAGACATCAGACAAATGCTAATAACGATACCACGAGTGTCACTTAGAGTGTGCTCAGCTTGTGCAAGGCTTTACAACTGTTACTGCATTCAAGTCTTGAAGCCAGTCTGGTTCCCAGTTCTGAATTCAGAGATGGAAGGTATTTGCTCAGTCCAACATGTGGCAGAGTGAGAGTGTGCACCAGGCAGTCAAATAAGAAAGCAGCTCTTAACTTGGACCTCCTGAGTCTTCCCCTAAAGAGATTCTTACACACACTTTAAAAGGTCCCATTTGGTTCTTCTTCTCTAATTAAAAGGCTATGGAGGACTATGGTATTTTTGGAAAGCCTGGTAAGAGACAGACTTGCTACCCAATTAGTGGTTCTGTGTAAATCTTAGTGGAGCGATACTTTATTTACCCCGAGGCAGCGGTGGGTGGAATTTGCTCAGTTTATAGCAAGAGGGTCAGCAGGCAGTACCGGGAATTCAGGAATATAAACATAGATATAGATTGTGTTTATGAGGAAGAATCTGGAACTATTAATAAAAGAACAGGCTGGATTTGTTTCCCGATCAGATTGAATCTGTTTTTAGTATAGTCTATCCTACACAGTTTGGAGTTTTTATGAAAGCCACAACTGCCAACATAATCTCTGCCTCTGTGCACATAAGATGGCGGAGCTCTAAACTGTGACAAGACACTGAAGATGGGTGGCGAGACTGAGGAGGTGAGCTCGTCTTCACCCGGCGGCCCCCTGGTGGTTCACCTAGTGCCTTCTCATTCTAGTCCATGCCTCTTTTTCTTCCATAAGTTTTGTATTAGAGCCCAGCCATACGTGTAGAACAGTGGAGAGGAAAATAATAGAAGCAACTAGTTAGAAAGGTATTAGAAGAAGTGATGTTGAGGAAAACAAGGGACACAGGGGGAAACAAGGGTCTATGACAAGCAGAGGTGAGTAACAGTATGGGATGGCTGGCTACTAGTCAGGACGGGAAGGACAAAGGGAAGCTGGTGTCACCAAAACCCGGAGTTAGGAATACCCACTGGGAACGAGAGAACTGGAGGGACAGCAGCCCTTCTGGGGCCACTGTCTGAAGCAGGCGGAGCACTGGGGAGAGTTCCTCGAATCCCTGAGATTCCCACTCTGCAGGCTCACACCAGGACATGCCCTTAGCCAAATGTAATCGAAGGTTAGTCAATAAATTATTCTGAGGATTATGGAGAGCAGAGAGTGGATGTGAGAGCATCTGGAATGCAAGTCCAGTCAGTTACATCAGTCTATTATATACGAGCCACACACGTGTGCTCAGTGAGTGCCTGCTTGGGTGGAGAGTTGAAAGATTAGTGGAGAACAAAGATTTAAAAATGAGCGCTCACCACCGACACCATGAATAAATATACAAAGAATGACTTTTTAGCGCATTCCTGGGCTGTTAAACTATTGATTGTATTTGTGCTAGTAAACAAGAGACAGAGAGACTGAGGTAAGGATAGATACTGATTGATTGATCAGTTGGTTGATTATTGGAATGACAAGTGAGATCCTATAACTGAATCTTTCAAACAGGAGAGGAACTTCATTTTTGTGTCCAGATTCAAAGAGCTATGGATTACTTTTCTGTTGCTGCGGTAAAACACCATGACCAAGGCAACTTAGAGAAGAATATATTTTGAATTATAGTCCCAGAAGGGTAAGAGTGGACCATGCAGGGAAGGCATGGCAGCAGGTGCTGAGAGCTAAGAGTTCACATCTTCAAATGCAAACACAAAGAGCAGCTGGAAGTGGGACAAGGCTAGGAACTCTCAGAGCCCGCCCCCAGTGACACACTTCCTCCAGCAAGACCACACCTCCTAAGTCTCCAAAACAGTTCCACCAGCTGGGGACGAAGTGTTCAAATATGAGAGCCTCTGGGGGTAATTCCTCATTGAAACTACCACAAGCAGGAAGCAAAATGGGTGCATGATAGGAAGTGTGGATTTTTTTTGTTTGTTTTATTTAATTCCTTTAATCACTTCTTAATTGACCATCTGGAAAAAATGATATGGGGAATAGGATTCCTAAGAACCCAGTAATAGTTTTTTTTTCTAAATTTCAAAATATCAGGATGTTATCTGAATTAGAGGTCAACATATCCTTCTGTAACCCCCAGCAAGCAGTTACTGAAACCTCACTTTCCCACTTCTAATCACACATCATCTATGTCCACCAAACATTATGAGTCTGGGGGATAAAAAGTAGACAAGATAACAACTGATGATGTCAGAGACAAGAAATTTTCTCTAACTCTACAAAATACATTTTGAATCATCATATATTCAGTCATCTGGTTACGTAGAGTAAGGATAATACTACTAGATACAGTAGCCCCTCTCCATTGTTGAAATATGTAAGGCACCTGTTGTCCCTTTTTTGTACTATTTTAATTATTAGACAATCCATGTAGCAACTTATTTCTGGTTGAGTCCCTTCTCTACCATCTTCTCTGGCATGTCACAGTAACTCACGGTGTCCTTTAACCCTTAACCTGTGTTGAGCTGTGACAGAAAATTACAATGCAAAATACTAGCCTTATTTAGAAAATGAAAGAAGGATCCCAAAATAAGACATGTGCTTGATTTGGGGACAATTCTTTTGACGATACAACTGCTATGGGGTAAGTCTAAGGCCCATGCAAGGACTTACCTGTGGGTTCTGTGGTTAACAATGCTTTGAGCTCTCAGACAACATCCAGCATGAACATCCTGCACTTTGAGCAAGTCACCTCCTCATCTAGTCCTAGTGACTCTTCAGATAATTCTAGCCACCATCTGACTGAAGTTTCAGATACAAGTAAGAGATCCTAGCTGAGCCAGTCAACCCACAGAACCCTCAGAGGAAATAATAAATTGTTGCTTAAAGGAAGTGTGGATTTTTTTTTTGGAAGTGTGGATTTTTAAAGAGGCCTTCTATAACACATTTTACTAAAAGGATGTAAACGTACAATTCTACTTAACTAATACCAGGAGTATCATTCAACTCGCTGTCACCCAAATATATACTCAGTGTAGATGCAGGATCAGCTCTCCTGCTCTGCCTGACATGGCCTGTGAGGCTCCAAGCTATGAATATTTTATGGGGATCACTGAAGCTAAGGGAACATGGGCCAGGAGAAGGCATGTGGATAGATGGGTGTTAATTTACTGTTCTGTGTACCACCCTGGGGACATTTATATCAAAAGAAAGCTCATCTAAAGTTAAGGCATTGAAACATTTACAACAGATGCCTCTAGCAGGCCCAACAAACAAACATGTGGAATAAATTATGCATAAGTGTACAGCCTTTGACAAGGCTGGAACAACATTACCCGGAAGCTGGGTGATTGTCAGAGAACACAGGAGTGGGAGCCCAGGGTGCAGGGCGGAGGGCCCTGTCTGAGACTCTCACTCTGGGCCAAGGGGGATAGGAACACAGATTTCCATGCAGGCTCTCAGTGGATTTTCAGGATGCTCTTCAGAGCAAAGTCCCCATGGGCTCTCTTTGGACATTAAACAACTTAATAACTATTTAGAGTCAAGAATAGAGTAAGCTTTTCAGACTTCTCTTGTTGAGTAAAATTTTTTATTGGTGCACAGAAGGCTTGTCAAAGAGAGAGGCAAAGGTGAAGCGCATTGAGGGTGGTTCACTTTCACCTGTGAATGACATTGCTACCCATCATTCAAATCTGAGTGTTTTTTGACTGTCAGTATTGAGGGTGCTCAGAGCCTTAGTTTTCTTCTACATTGACTCATTCACTGAGGGATAATGGGAATCCAAGCTGAAAGACATTTGGGATGGGAATTTGTCTTCGGACTCTGTTATGTTTTTAAATAAGGTTACCAAATAGCCCGTTTGCTTTGATGAACTCTCCCCTACCTGCTTTTCTCCTTGTCTCTCCCCCCTCTACCCCTTCCCCTTCTTGAACCTTTGCACACCCAGTAGCCTCCCTGTTTGCCCTCATTTTATTTTTGTGTTACCATCTGTGGTGGTTTGAATGAAAATGTCCCCTATAGGCTTCAAGTATTCAGATATTTTGTCCCCAGTTAGTGGCGCTGTTTTGGGAGATCTTAGAAAGTGTGGCCATGCTGGAGGAAGTATGTCACTGGAGGCAGGCTTAGAGAGTTTAATAAGCCTTGCTAGTCTCCAGTGGCTCTCTCTTGGCTTCCTGTGCTCATTGGAAGATGTTAACCTCAGCTTTCTGCTCCAGCTCCTGGCACCATGCCTCCTGCCACAATGGACTCTAATTCCCTGAAACCATTAATCATAAGCTCAAATAAACTCTTTGTCTTATAAGTTCCCTTGGTCATGGTGGTTTTATCATCGTAACAGAAAAGTGACTAATACAGTTTTTGGTACCAGAGAGTGGGCTGTTGGCTGTGAAGAACCTGACCATGTGGGAGTTTGGAGAAATGTGGAAGAATTTGGAACTTTGGGGTAGAAAAGCTGTTGACTGCTGTAAGCAGAGCTTAATGGGCCATTCTAGTAGAAGCCTGGAAGAAAGCATTGCTGCAAAAAATGTAGTCCACAGGAAAATAAAGACTTAAGCAGCAACCGGGATATTTTGGCAAATAATCTGGCTGGAGTTTACCCAGAGCCCAAATGCTTGCCTGAGGTTAGGTTGAAAAGCAATGGACTAATTTCTTTGGTGGAGGATATTTCAAGACAGTCTAACATAGAAATGGTGGTGTGGCTATTAATGGTGAATATTAAACAAATCTGCAGTGAAAAAGAGCAAATGGGGCTGAAAGACATGCACAATGTACAGTTTGGATTGGAAAAGTGCACTAGGGAGATTAATGTTGGAGCCAAGGTTTGTGAAGGAGAGGATCCCATTGATAAGGAGATTAAAGTGATTAAGGAGAGGCCTAGATATTTACAAGTAAACAATGGGAAGGGTACCTTCAGGGCAAGACCACACCCAGCTAAGCCTCCAACTTTTGAAAGGAAAATACTGAACTGGTTTTCTACTCCAAAAAATCCAGGACAGAGAAAAGCTGTGGATGTGGTTGAAATAGGCCAGGGTCCATCCCAAACTTGCAACCAAACTCAGCAGTTTCATTCATGTGGTGCTGGCTTTAGAGGCATGAAGGACGTAAGAGTGAAGGGGTCATCAGTTCTTCCTCTTCAGAGAGCCGCCAAGGCAAGTCAGAGTGCAGCAGGGGTGTCCCTGCATAAAGAAGGCCCTGATAGGCCATTGCATGAAGCTGTGAAGTTGAAGTGCTCAGCAGAGACCCCCAAGAAGACATTCAGGATGCCAGAGCTGTGAGATATTTGCCCAGGAGAGCTGCATACAGGGAGTGATACCGGCCTAAGCTGGAAGAGCTGAGCCATCTAAGCCCTTTGGAAATAAAGTCCCAGAAGTTGCACATGGAGCTACTGGACTTGGTGTTTGCCCTGCTGATTTTTGGTCTTGTTTTTGTCCTATATTTCCTTACTATGCCTCTATTCCTCCCTTTCGGAATGGAAATGTGTATTCAGTTCCACTGTATGTTGGGAATATGTAATTTGTCTTTTGATTTTATAGGAGCTTACAGTTAAAAGATTGGCCTGGGTCTCAGAAGAGACATTGGACTATAGACTTTTGAATAGAATTGAGACTGGTAAAGACTATGGGGAATTTAAGGTTGGACTAAATACATTTTGCATTTTATATGGTCATGAGCCTATGGGGGGAAGGGAGTGGAATGTGGTGGTTTGAATGAAAATTTCCCCCATAGGCTTTAAGTATTCAGATATTTTGTCCCCAGTTGGTGGCGTTGCTTTGGGAGATCTAAGAAGTTGTGGGCATGCTGGAGGAAGTATGTCTCTGGAGGCGGGCTTAGAGAGTTCGACAAGCCATGCCAGTCTCCAGTGGCTCTCTCTTAGCTTCCTGTGCTCATTGGAAGATGTGAACTTTGGCTTTCTGCTCCAGCTCCTGCCACCATGGACTCTAATTCCTTGGAACCGTCGATCATAAGCTCAAATAAACTCTTCGTTTTATAAGTTCCCTTGGTCATGGTGGTTTTATCACAGCAATAGAAAAGTGACTAATACATCATCTGTTCTAGTTTGCTTTTCCATTGACATGACAAAATACTCTGACCAGTACCAACTTGGGGAGGAAAGGGTTTATTGGCTTGTACATCTCCTGGGTCACAGTTCATCACTCAGGGAGCCCAAGGTAGGAACTCAGGGCAGGAAACTGGAGGAGGAGCTGAAGCACAGACCATGGAGGAATGCTGCTTACTGGCTTGTCCCCGGCCTGTGCTTAGCCTGCTTTCTTACATTACCACCTGCCCAGGGACAGCACCACCCATAGTGGGCTGGGCCCTCCCACATCACTCAACAATCAAGACGATGCTCCACATACATGGCTACAGGCCAGTCCAATGGAGGAAATTCCCCAATTGAGGCTCCCTTAATCCAGGCGTGTCAAGTTGACATTAAAACTATCCAACACACCATCCTTCCCTTAGGGAACCCTAATCAGTCTCCTATGCTTATATGGTGAAGCATACTCCCTGTTTGTCCCCTAGCAGTTACAGGGTATCAGGTCTTGTATTGAAATCTTTGATCCATTTAGAGCTGAGTTTGTTTGAGGGTAAGATATAGGAATCTAGTTTCATTCTTCTATATTTTGATATACAAGTTCTTCATCCCCATTTGTTGAAAATGCTATTCTTTTCTCCAGTGTATATATTTTTGTTTCTTTGTCAAAAATCAGGTAACTAATGTTGTGTGGACTTCTATCTGGTACCTGTACTCTATTCCAGTAATGTATGATTTTTTTGTGCCAATACCATGCTATTTTTGTCATGATGACTCTGCAGTCTAACTTGAAGTCAAGTACAGTAATATCGTTCTCAATATTCTTTTTCGTTTAAGACTGGTTTGGCTATCTTTGCTTTTTTGTTTTTTGGTTTGTATGTGTTGTGTGTGTGTGTGTGTGTGTGTGTGTGTGTGTGTGTGCTTCATGTAAATTATAAGATGTTTTTGTATGTCTGTGAAGAATGTTCCTGCAATCTTGATTGGGATTTCACTGGATCTATAGGTTGCTTTTGTAGGATGGCCATTTTTTTTTTTTTTCAATTCAAATTTAAATTTTATTTATTATACCTTCTAAAGTAGATATAAAAGCAATATTTGATTTTGAGTCTAAATATATTCATAAATCAATTAAATTGATTATTTTCTTATCAAATATGTAAGATTGGAAGAAATTATATTTATGCTATCTGTTCTAAATTTTTCAACACTTAAAAGTTGTATTGATTAATATATTTTTTATTCAGTGAGAAATGGCTAGCAACATTTCAATAAATAAGAAAAGATACAAGTGAACCCATAATGTTTTTATAATGTTTCTATACCATCTGAATAAATGACATTTCTTTAAAAATCAGCATGTATGTGACTTACATTTTACCTGGTCTCCAAATTCCAGAAAGATACCATTATAAAATTAAATGTATGTTCCCTTAATATATGATATCTTTCTCCCAGAAAGTCCAGAGCCTGGGACACAGCAAAAATGATATAGTTTTTCCATTAAAATAGTGCTAACTGGCTGTTACTGCTTCACTGCCACCATTCTGCTGGGCTTGCAGCCAGGATNGGCTGGTCTCAAAGGTCAGCAGTTGTATTAGACACAGGGACTTTCCTGAAGGTGATATTTGAAAAAGAAAGAAAGGAAGGAGAGAGAGGTGGGTGTGGGTAAAGGCCCTCCAGAGCGGACGCTTTCTGCTTGGAGGCTCTAGTCAGTGTCCGCTCCCAGCTGCCTTCCTGAACTCAGGTCCCCTCCCGCTTAGGCTCCCTGGCTCATGGGCTGGAGGTGAACAGGTGGCCAGCCTGCATCTGCCTCTGAGGGTGAGGGCTTTGGGGCAGACGCCCTCCGAGCCTCAGGGTATAATTTTCCCCTGCTCTGCATGCATGTGAATTCCAGGCAAGCCATTCAGCTGTTGTCGGCCTCAGGGAATTTTTCCACCACGATTGAAAATGTGGCCAAGAAAATATGGGTCTGTGAAGCCATTGTTGCCTGTGACTCATATAAGCTCTCCCTTTGGTCTGGGCCCTGGAAGATGCTGTCTACCCAGAGTGCAGATGACAGCTTTGAACGTCTTTACGGAAAGAAAACACATGAAGAGAAAGCATCGCTGGATGCATCCCGGCCCCTCCCATATTTTCCCACATCCCTTTCCCAGCCGACTAGTATTTACTGAGTTTTCTTCCAATTTACTTTCTAAAATCTCTTACTCGTTTTACCAACAGTATCTATAAAAATCCAACATTTGAAGTGTCCTGGTATGTGGCTTCCCCCTTATGTATAAAGACACAGCACTGCAAATCCATGTGCCTAAATGTTAAAGTGGTCCTCTGTGGACCACCTAAAGCTCCCTTTTGCAAACACAGCTCTGCTGCATGGAGTTACCTGAAGCCAGAGGTTTACACATTATTGTTCAGCTAACAATAGCTACATCTGAATGGGAAGTTCCCTCCATCTGGGTACTAGACTAAAGATTTTTAAGCATGAGCTTTACGTCTGCCCAGGAGCTCTGTAAAGAACTCTTGGCGCCATTGAAGGGAGCTAGCTGACTTAAATTAGGTCAAGGGAAGCCAGACTCAATCCCCAGCAGCCGGAGTTCAGAATCTTCGTAACCAGCTCCCACTAACCCTTTTAGAAAGAAGCAATAAGCACCGGTGCTCCACTGGTCAGAAGAAAAAAAGCAAACAACCTTCAGTTAAAATGATACAAAGCCTTCTGACCTCTGCAGCATTGCACGACACGGGTGCACAAACCTGCATGCAGACAGTACATTGATACACATACCGAAATAAAAAAAAAAAATGATACAAAGCCAGACGTGGTGGCACATGCTTTTAATCCTAGCACTTGGGAGGCAGAGGCAGGTGGATCTTTGTGAGTTCAAGACCAGCCTGGTCTGCATAGCGAGTTCCAGGACAGCCAGAGCTACAGGGAGACCCTGTCTCAAAAAAAAGACCAAAAAACAAACAAACAAAAAAATCCAGTCATTACAAACTGGTAAGCCCATCCTTCCTTAATTTCTACCATGCTGCATGCAGTTTCCAATTTGCAGAGCCTGTTAGATTCCCAAAGTTCCTTTCAAAGCAGATCTTGAGCCCCTCCTCCAGCACTTCCCATGATGCTTTGCAATTGCCCCTCTTTCTATACTTTCCAAATAATTGCCTAGTGACTTTCATGTCTCCTCACAGGCTTCTGGGTGCTGGGGACAAGACTTTGCCTTTTTTATTTTGATGTGCCCCTCCTCTAAGACAGTGCCCAGCCCAGGGAGACCAAAAGGATATGTGCACATTGTGTTAAATCATAAGCCATCTCTTTGGAACTTATATCCCCAAAGAAATGCATTGCAAATGGGTGTGGAAGTGTTGTTTCTAACAAAACCACAAACATATATTGAACACTTCTCTAGCCTACAAGTACTGATAGCTTAGTTATCTGGAGGTGCAGGTACTAAGGCCTGTGGGGGGAGAAGCAGAAATCTTTATCCCTGTCTCCAGCATGTGTGACTAGGTCTAGATGAAAATTTACCTAAGACAGATTTCACCTTTGGCTCCCCCCAGACTGCCTCCCTCTGTCTCCCAGCTGTGAACATAGCTGTCTCCAAGCTTCATGCTGAAGTTCAGCTGTAGAGTCTTACTCCCAAACTTTCCCCAACTAACCTATTCATCCTCTACTCCAGACAAAATTCCTACTTCCTGAGTACACCTGAGTATGGTGACTTTTAATAGGAGACAACCGGATGGAGGTAGTTCTTGCTGTTTCATTGATTGTCCAGACTATTCTTCCACCTGTCCCCAGTCTCCTACACCAGGCAGCCCTCAGAGCAATGGTTTAGACTGTAGGATTTAGAGACAGCCTGGGTTTGAATCCTGGTTCTGGCTCTGACGTACATGGCTTGGTCCTGTGACATCTCTGAACCTCAGCTTTCCCATCCATAAAATAGGAGTTGTTGCAGTCTTCCACAGAGATCATACTTTCCCTACCCTGGGATTATGCTCTTATCAGGCATAGTTCTAAAGACTTTACATTTTTCTTTGGTTCAAGTCATAAGGTAGATTGTCTTTTTTTTTTTAATTTTATTTATTTTTGAATGTGTATGAATGTACTGTCTGCATGTAGGTTTGTGCACCCGTGTCGTACAATGCCGCGGAGGTCAGAAGAGATTCTCGGATTCCCCTGGAACTGGAGTTCTCCTGGAATTGGAGTTACAGACGGTTCTCAGCCGCCATGTGGGTGCTGGGGATCGAACCCGGGTCCTCTGCAAGAGCGTCAGTGCTCTTAACCGCTAGGCTATCTCTCCAGCCCCAGGATGGCCATTTTTATAGTATTGATTTTTCCTCTCTATGAGTATGGAAGCTTTTTCCATTTTCTAGCATCTTCCTCAAATACTTTCTTTGGTTATAGAAGTCTTTCATTTCCTTGGTTCAGTTTATTCCAGGTGTTTTTTTGTTTGTTTGTTTGTTTGCTTTTTTTGGTCTTTTTTGCACCACTCTCTCCCTTTAGTCCCAAGCTGTCCCAGAGCTCATTCTATATACCAGGCTGGCCTTGAACTCACAGAGATACACCTGCCTCTGCCTCCCGAGTGCTGGGATTAAAGGCATGTGCTACTGCGCCCGGCTTTATTCCAGGTGTTTTTGTAGCTACTGTAAATGGGATCATTTCACTGATTTCCTTCTCGGTCTCTTTGCCACTGGTATATAGGAAAGCTTCTGGTTTTTATGTGTTAATTTTGTATCCTGCCACTTTGCTGGAGGTGTTTATCAGCTCTAAGAGTTTTTGAAGGGCGTCTTTAGGACTTTTTATGTATATGGTCCAACCAGCGTCAAAAAGAGGCTATTTTAACATCTTATTTTTCTATTGGTATAGCTTTGATTTCCCCCTCTTGTTTATTGCTGTAGCTAAGACTTCAAGCACTACATCGAGGAGGAGAGGAGAGAAGAGAATACGTTTCCTTGCCCCTTGCCTTGTTCCTGATCTAAGTGGGAATAGTTTGAATTTTTCTCCATTTAGTATGAGGTTGCTTATATGTTTGTCATATGTGACTTTTACTATGATGACATAAACTTCCATCTCTAGCTTCTCCATGACTTTTTTCAGGAAGAGATGTTGCATTTTGTCAAAAGCCTTTTCTGAATCTACTGAGATGATCCTGTGATTTCTATCTGTAAGTCTACTTATATGATGAATTATGTTCATTGATTTATGTATGTTGGACCATTCCTTGCAATGAAGCCATTGATCATTGTGAATGATCTCCTTATTTGTTCTTGAATTCAGTTTGTGAGTATTTTATCAAGAATTTTAGCATATATGTTTATCAGGGAGATTGATCTATAATTTTTTGTGGTTGCTATGTTATTGTTTGGTTGAGAGTTCAGGATAATATTGGTTTTGAAAACGTTTCTTCCTTTTGTGTTTTGTGAAATAGTTTGGATAGTATTGGTGTTAGCTCTTCTCTGAACATCTGGTAGAATTCTACAATTGTCATGGACTTTCCTGGGCCATTTGTTACTAGTTCAATTTCATTGTTGATTATAGGTCTGTTTATTTCATTGGTTTAATTCTGGTGTGTTATATGAATCTAGAAATTCATTAATTTCTTTTATTTATCTGGTGAATATATGTTTTTAAGATAGATCTTTTTAATTTTCTGAATTTCATTGCTATCTATTCTAATTTTTTTGTCTTTTTGAGACAGGGTCTCCCTGTAGCCCCAGCTGTCCTGGAGCTCACTCTGTAGACCAGGCTGGCCTTGAACTCACAGGGATCGCCTGCCTCTGCCTCCAGAGTGCTGGGATTAAAGGTGTGCGCCACCACAGCCGGCCACTGCTATCTATTATATGTCCCCTTTGACCTCTAATTTTATTAACTTTGGTGTTCTCCCTCGTCATTCTGATTAATTTGGCTAAGACTCTGTCATTCTTGTGTTTTCAACAAATCAACTATGTTTCATTGATGCTTTGTGTTTTAAATTCTACTTCATTAATTTCTGCCCTGATCTTAAATATTTCTTGGAGTCTACTACTTTCAGGTGTGGTTTGTTCTTGTTCTTCCAAGACCTTGAGGTACATAATTAAGTTATTACTTTGAAATCTCTCAAATTTTTAGTTGTAAGCATTTGGTACTTTAAACTTTCTTAATAGGACTGCTTCATTGTGTCCCATAGATTTTGGTATGTCGTGCTCTTATTTATTTTTTTATTGATAATGCTTTTATTTTTATTCAATTCTAGGAGTTAAAATTTTTCCTTCTTGATTTCTTCAGTGACTCGTTTATGATTAAGTAGTGTAGTTTTAATGTCTTGAGCTTGTGTACTTTGTGCAGTTTTTCTTGCTGTCAATATTTAGCTTTAATCCACTGAGGTTAAATAAAATACAGGAGTTATTTCAGTTTTCCTATGTTTATTAAAGCTTGTGTTGTGTCCTGAAATGTGGCTTATTTTGCAAAATGTTCCATATGCTGCTGAGGTTCATTGTGGGGTGCAATGCACTAAGTCCATTTGATTTATGGTGTTATTTAATTCCAATGTTCCTCTGTTTAATTTTTGTCTGGATAATCTGTCTGTTGGAGAGAGTTGAGTATTGAAGTCCCCCACAGTTACTGAGTTGGAGGTAATCTGTGATTGTGAAATTGGGTACCTCTGTTCTTAGTGCATACATGTTTAGAATTATAATAATCTCTTGATGGAGTATTCCTTAATGCATATGAAGTAGCCTTCATTATCTTTTCTGAGTAGTTTGGAAGTCTACTTTTTAAGATATCAGAAAACCATACATGCTTGTTATCTAGCTCCATTTGGATAGAATACCTTTTTCCATCTTTTATTCTAAGGTGTTATCTGTCCTTGATGATGAGATGTTTTTCCTGTGGGTAACAAAAATATGAATCCAGTTTTATAAGTCAGTCTCCTAGCCTGTGTCTTTTACTACAGAATTGAGACCATTAATACTCAGTTATTTTGAAAGGTATGTATAAATACTTATGATCAACTGTCCTGCTATTGTTTATTGTTCACTGTGGCCTCTCAGGTATGTTTATAACTCTCTTTTGTTTTAAATATGCCCTCCAAAATCCTCTGTAGAACTGGATTATTGATGAGTTCCTATAGTTTGTTTTAAATATGCCTTCCAAAATCCTCTGTAGAGCTGGCTTAGTGATGAGTTCCTGCAGTTTGTTTTAAATCATAGAAAGTTTTATTTTTTCCTTCAGTTACAAATGATAGCTTTGCTGGGTATAATATTCTAGGTTGGTAGTGGTGGTTTTTCAGAGCTTAGAAAAATCCATCTTTCCAGGCCCTTCTGGCTTTTAATTTTCTTTCTGACAAATCAATCAACAGTTATTGAAATGAGCCTGCCTTTATATGTGACCTAGTCCTTCTCTTTTGCAGTTTTTAAAATCCTTCCTGTAGTCTGTGATTTTAGTGTTTTACCCGTGATGCATTGTGGGACGTCGATTTTCTCATCTTGTCTATTTGGTGTTCCATATATCTTTTGCACATGTATGGTAATCTCTTTCTTGAGATTTGAGAACTTTTTTTAAAAAATTATTTATTTTTTGTATGTGTATGAGTGTACTGTCTACATGTAGGTTTGTTCACCCATGTTGTGCATTGCTGTGGAGGTCAAAAGAGGGTCTGGGATTCCCCTGGAACTGGAGTTCTCCTGGAATTGGAGTTACAGATGGTTCTTAGCTGCCATGTGGGTGCTGGGGATCGAACCCAGGTCCTCTGCAAGAGCAGTTGGTGCTCTTAACCACTAGGCTATCTCTCCAGCCCCGAGATTTGAGAACTTTTTATACGATTTTATTAAAAAACATTTTCTATTCCTTTAGCCTGCAGTTCTTCTCCTTTTATCTCCCTAATTGGTAGATTTGGGCTTTTCCTGGTGTCCCAGTTATCCTGCCTGTTCCTGTCACGTGTCTTTGTACAGGTTATCATACTCTTGCCTCCCCTTTGTTTTCTAGCCCTGATAGTCTGTCGTCCTCCATTCTGTTGGTGAAGCTTTCCACTGAGTTTCATTTTACTCTGGAACATCTTCATATTTCTCTCTGTATTGAACTCTATTTCCATATTTTGAATTGTCTTCCTTATTCACTCAGCCCTTTTTGTTTCCATGGGTTTTAGTTGGTTTATTCCTAGTTTCTTTTAGTTCATTGAAGTGTTTATTTGTGTCTTCTTTAATTTTTTTGTGGTTTTAAACAATATTTTTTATTGATGCTTTGAGAATTTCATACAGTGTACTTTGGTCATGTTCAGACTACCTCTCCCCTCCTGTACTTTCCTATACCTCCTTACTTTATGTTTTCTATTTTTATGAGGTCAATGAAGTCTAATTTGTGTTCTCCAAAGGCTCTCTTATAGAGGCCCATTCCCTGGATCCTGGCCAATCTACCCAGCATTATACTCTTAAAGAAAACTGACTCTCCTTCTCAATTGCCCATAGATCATCCACTAGGGTATAGCTTCTTGCTCACCTCCCCCAGTCCATGGTGGGTTTTTGTCTGCCTTGGGCTCCTGCAGGTCCTGTGTGTGCTTTCACAAGTGCTGTGGGTTCATATGTGTAAATACCTTGTTGTTACTGAGTTGAAGGTGGAAGGTACTGTTTCCCTGTACTTATCCATCACCTCTGGCTCTTAAACCCTTTCCATCCTTTCTTTTGCAATTCTTGAGCTTTGGAGGAGGGGGAGGCAGGATGCTACTGGAAGAGAAAATTGATCATCAACCTTGCCCAGCTGTGAACCTTGTGAACTACAATAATGCCTGATCTGGCAAGAGATGCCTCCTGGTGCAATAGTGGCACAAATGATGTAGGAGTAACCAACCACTTTCTGATTGGATGTAAGGCTTGTTTCAAAAGATGGAGGGCATACCTGGCACTGTTATCAGGGCAAACCTGTGGCTAGACAAGCTATAGGCCATAGTAGAGACCCTAGCCTGCTCGATGAACATAATATTAAACTGACTCTTATTGACTTGTATCCTCTATAAATTTTTAAAATTCTTTGAACATATCTATAATTTTTCCTTTGAATTCTGTGTCTTGTATTTCATGTAAGTCTTGTCTTTGGGGACCATTACTGTGGGATTGGTGCTTTTTGAGAGGGAAATGTTATCTGTTTTTTTCATATTGCTTACTTTTTATTTTTTTGCCTATGAGATCTGGGCATTTGGAGTTAGGTGGATGGTTCTGTCTTTTTTTTTTATGTGTTATCTGCCTACCTGGACAGAGTGTGGAGGTGGGTGGTGAACTGGAAAGCTTGAGGGAGACAGGCTGGTTAAGGTTGGGTCAAGGTGAGGGGGCTGCCTTACTGGGTTTGGGACAGGTCAGGCCAGACCAGGCCATGCCACTTATGGTAGATTAGCTAGAGAAGGCTCCCAGGGCAGGGGAGGGTTGAAGTGATTAGGGTGTGTAGTCCTGTGTTTCTGTGTCTCTGAGACAGAGCCACATGTAGTGGTTAGGCTCAGGGAAGGGTTTACAAGTGGTTGGTATGGGGTGAAGGGAACTTACCTATCTGGGTCCCTTACAGGTGGGACTACATGTCATCGATAAAACTTTTGTTTGTGAGAACATTGAAATTGTTTTTTCTAACTATTGCTTATAGTTACAGAAATAGTAAATAAGACTATTCTTTTCCAGACAAATTTTTTTTTTGTATTTTTGAGACAGGGTCTCCCTTTAGTCCTAGCTGTCCTGGAGCTCACTCTGTAGACCAGGCTGGCCTTGAACTCACAGAGATCCACCTACCTCTGCCTCCCAAGTGCTAGGATTAAAGGCATGTGCCACCACACCTGGCTTCTAGACAATTTTTAAGAAATGCAATAAAGCAAAATTCTCCGTAGGGTTTATCTCTTCTCTCAATATTTGTTTTCCTAGAAATAACCATAATTATTAGTTTGGTGTGAATCTTTCCAGACTTTTCTTAATTTTTTATGATATATTATTTCATATTGGCTTTGTTGATAAGCTTATTCACAGAGAGAGAGAGAGAGAGAGAGAGAGAGAGAGAGAGAGACCATGAACAAATGCTTCCATCAAACCACAGTTCCTAAACTATACTCCATAGCACTCCAGGGTGGTACAGTGAACTCAGAAAATTGATAGTAACTTTCAAACACCTTTGAGGGAGGCACAATATTATACATGCAACACAACAGCACTCATCTGTGTCAACATCAGATAGCATCATATGTCTCAATGTGACATGTTTTAGTGAAACCAAGTTTCCAGTAGTGGTGGCATAAGAACTACATAAGATGTATATAGACCAGGAAACACAAGTAATGTCCCATTTGATTCCAAGCTTAGAAGGCCTAGAGAATATCCAACAGGTGCACCCATACTATAAGTCAGTCATTACAGTTGAAGACGAAATAAAATAGTATTTATTTCTATTTATGTATATTTTCCCCAATGCCTATTAAGTTGTCAGGACATAAATACTTATTAAATTGTTTGCACTTAACTACTTAATAAATCCAAATGTTAAGTATTTCTTTTAGCCCGGAGGCAATGCATAAAAATTACCGAGACATTAAGGGCATGGTGAACCAAGAAGAGTGTGGGAATAGCTGCACAAAGAACTTTCTATGTTAAACAGAGATTTAAGAGTGAAGCACAGAGCCAAGAGCAGAAAAGCTTACAAATATAAACAGTGAGTTTCAAAGCTGGAAGGATTTATTTGGAGGTGGCAATAGCCTGTAGCAAACCATGGGGCGATAAACTGCCAGCTGGCTGGCTTGCTCCCCACCTGCTCCTTGCGTCTCTTTCCGACTTGTCACTTAGGCCTTTGAGTAGATCTACCCTAGTATATTCTCTCCCTGTGTTTCTCTCTCTCTCTCTCTCTCTCTCTCTCTCTCTCTCTCTCTCTCTTTCTCTCTCTCTCTGTAGGAGGAAGGCATTGAGAGTTTCTGTACATGGACATCCTTTTAAATCCCCAGGACATTGCTTTACTTAAAATCTCTAGGGTGGCTTGGGTTTCATGGAGAAAGATGCCAAAGAAGTATTGAACATGTCCATAAACATCTCCCTGCATGGAGCATGTAAATGATTCATTCCAAGTAGAGACTTCTCGGGTGGCCCAGGCCATCAGATGTGGGGCTCTGGGCCTATTCAGCTGACAGCCCATTCTCAGCCTCAGAAGTTTTGGCTAAAATAAGACCTTCTTCTCTCCTCACTGTATACATTTCTACTGGGTTGTGTCTAAATTAAGAAATTACAAATAAGGAGAACTGCAAAGGCTAGGTTATGGGAGGGAAGCTAGAGAGACTGGAAGCTCATGAGATGAGAGAGCACCCCAGGAGAAGCAGTGAGCAAGTGCACCCTCTGAGCTGATCAAGCACATTCGGGTTGGTACTTCAGACCAGAGCCTCATAGCTTCTCAGAAAACACAAAGCCAAATATGTTCAATGATTGGGAATGTTGGAACAGCACAGTTGATAACAGAGGCCAGCACATACCACTGGGATGTGTGATGTTAGCCACTATTGACTTGCAGTTTGGACTTTGCTTGTTGCACTTTAAATGATTTTTCCATATACGGCCCGAAGCATGTAAATTAAATTTGTCTTTTGCTGTTGGGCCAAGATTGTTATTTCACTTCCCTAGAATTCACTGGAAACATATACAGTCCCGCAGCTTTGCTTGTTCTCTTTTCCTAAATGGGTCAGAAGCTCAAAAGTGCTGGTTGAAAAGTTTCCTCTGGAGTTAAAAGGTGGGTTTTGTTGTTGTTGTTGTTGTTGTTGTTGTTGTTGTTGTTTGTTGTTGTTTTTGACTCTGTGATTTCGGCAAGAACAGATGGAATTGCCCTTTTGTGGACAGGAAATCAGAGTCTTTGAAAGCAAGCCCTCTGAAAACCATTGCCCAAGCTATAGAAGGTTCCAGAAACTTTGTCCCCATCTACCACCATGACCTGCTCAGGCTTGCTTTAGCTGCTGGGAGTGGAACTGCAGCTCCAAGCTTCCGTAGCTCCATCCCTGAGTGGACTTCTTCTTCTTTCTGAGCATTGGTTCCACTTTGTGAAAAATAAAGAACTAAAAAGAAAAGGTTAAAGAAAGCACAGTACTTTGGTTTAGGATCTTCCAGATGTTGACCTTGAACCAAAGATTCAAATGCAAGATTAAAAATCCCAATAGGGGGGTAAGGCAATGAGAGGGGAGGGGAAGCAGCCAACAAAAGGGGCCTCCTGCCAAACTACCACTTGGGCAATGGGAGCCTAGCCCCACTGGAATTCCAAGAGCTGATGTAGAGTATGTCCTTTAGAGTTGTATTGCCAAAGGGATGAGCATCTCTGTTTACCCAGTGGGTAATTTATTTATTTATTTTTTAATTATTTTTTTTGGTCTTTTCGAGACAGGGTCTCCCTGTAGCCCCAGCTGTCCTGGAACTCACTCTGTAGACCAGGCTGGCCTTGAACTCACAAAGATCCGCCTGCCTCTGCCTCCCAAGTACTTGGATTAAAGGCATGCGCCACCACGCCCGGCCTAACCCAGTGGGTAATTTATAAGCGAGAGAAATTTATTGCTCAAACTCCTAGAAGCTGGAAGGTCCAAGATCAAAATTTCAGTAGATGGTGTCTAAAGGCCTGCTGTTTGCTTCCAGGCTGTGTTTTCTGGGTCCTCAGACCTCACATGGTGGAAGGCAGAAAGGTAAAGGGCCCGCAAAGTGCTTCTTCACTCTTATTGTGGGAGAACCAATGCATTCCTAAGGACTGTGCCCTCATGAATTAAGCACTTCCCCTGAGGACCCACCTCTTACTACTGCTGGTTTAAGGGTAAGATTCCAGCATGTGTTTTGGAGGGACTCGCATCCCTTGAACATACATATAGGTAGAGAAGTTTCACGACATTAAAAAAAAAAAAACAAACACTCAGAGAAGAGGTTTGGAGAGAGATCATTCAGGGACGATGACAATCTTAGTGTCCCCAAATCCTACGGCAGATGAGCCAGGGTCTTGGGAGAAGAGCAGAAATTTGAGGCTTTACTAGAGGGAACTAGCTAAGAAGTGGTCAGAAGGGCGGACAAGCTGAACAAAGACAGTAAAACAATCTGCGACAAGCAATTAGAAGAAGCTGATGGTATCTCTGAGCCCTGGGCCTCCTGGACCCCTGGCAGAAAGAGCCTGTGGAGAGCAGACTACAGGAAAGGACAATGCAGTAAGTACTTGGAATACGGTGATGGAGCTTCTTTATGAAATATGAATAGAGTAATTAATGCTCTAATATACCCTTCTCAGGTACCTATTAGCTCTACACTGGTACCTACCGTCAACTGAATTGAACTAGAATCCAACTGGGAAGAGAGTCCAGTAACTATACCTTTCAAAATCATGCCCTTACATCATAGATTTGAGGGAAGAAATGGCTGATCTGACAACCAATGAGAATAAGCCTGGAGCTAGTCATGATCGATCATGTGATGTCGATCTGCTGTCAATTCTTTTGCTCTCCTTCTTGCCTGACTCAGTTGGGTTAATAATCTTGAAAGCAGATGTGGAGATCTTGTGTGGAACTTTGATGAAGTGCATTTTGGGAAGGGAGTGAGCGATGGCATGGAAAGCGTACTCTGCGTCGTTATCCGCCGAGTTCTCAGGTATCCTTGGCACTGTTCCTGTGTCCTGCTCTTGAGCAGGATTCTCCTACTTGACCATGTCCCTTGACTATCTTTCTTTATTCTACTTGCCCAGATCAGATGGTTTTGGTTTTGCTATTTTGGTGAGGTAAGCATCCTTCTAGTTAGAAGAATATGTTTTGGAGGCTGGAGCACACTTATGCTTTTTCTTTCTCTGGAGTTGCTGCCATTTAGACATGTTGCCTTTTCCATGAGCCCAAATGCCAGTGTTACTAAAAATAATAATCTGAATGCCAGCCTTGGCTCCTCCCTGCCCTGCCCTCAGACTTCTCAAGCATTCACTGAGTTCCTTGTTTATTCTCCCAATCTTCCTGGAAAAGAAGTATATCATGCAGTGCCTTGCTTGGTCTTTCAGTTAATGTAACCTGAGGTGGTGGTGGTGGGGGGGGGTGGATTGCCACAAGGCCCACGGGAAAACTGTTGGAAGTCTTTAGTTCCATGGATTACTTTTTTTTTTTTTTGGAGACATGGTCTCCCTGTAGCCCCAGCTGTCCTGGAACTCACTCTGTACACCAGGCTGACCTTGAACTCACAAAGATCTGCCTGCCTCTGCTAAGATTAAAGGCGTGCGCCACCATGCCCAGCTCCCATGGATTACTTTTATGAATTAGACTCAAGTAACTAACTTATTCCATCTATCCCCAGATAACTTTTTTGTATATTCAGTGTCAAATCAATAGGTGTGTTTCATAGTCCTCGGCTGCTACCTGCTATGAGATACTGCTATTGCAAGCAAGTTAGATCTAGGATTCGAGGTGACATATACATACACTGAAAATGGTGCCGGGCATGGTGGCGCACGCCTTTAATCCCAGCACTTGGGAGGCAGAGGTAGGCGGATCTCCGTGAGTTCAAGGCCAGGCTTGTCTACATAGCAAGCACCAGGCCAGCTGGGACTAAAGGGAGACCCTGTCTCAAAAAGACAAAAAATAAAAAATAAAAATGGATAATGGCATCAGTAGAAGTGCCATCTCTGTAGGCAAAAGCAGGCCTTTTCTTGGGAGAGGTTAGCAGAGGATCGTTTAGTTGCATGTGTTCTATAGTCTTCAAGTCTGAGAGACCAGAGCAAGGCAACGGAGGAAAGAAAACCATTTGATCTTTAACCAGGCTTCTACATCTGTAATATCTTTAAATCAAACATTCTTGATAGACGACATCCAAAAGTGCCTCCCTTGGGGCTTTCCTTCTACGTCTTACCCTGGCATTCGGCGGAAATGGTTAAGAAGAGACCTTCCGAAAGGCTGTTCCATATCTTCTGGGTGAATCTGGGCATTCTGTTTTCTCTGGCAAATGAGCACGGGGCTTATAGGAGATGGGAAACAGAACAGCAGTGTCCTAAGCCTGGAGCAGTAGAAGGCCTCTGCACAAATCCCATGTATTCTTTGAGCCTGTTCTTTCCCGCCGACTGACAGAAACTGACTGTAGCACAGTCTGAACAAAGTACTGGCCTTTGCAAAGTCTTTAACTATATTGTCCAAAGTCCCTTCCTCATCTAGGGTGGCCGTGCTGTTGCTGTGTCTGTTATTTTCTGCATCATGATTCTATGATGTTTTGTGTAGGTCTGTGGGCCCATATTGATTTTCATCTCACCTTTGGACCATTTATATAATTGTGGTGGAACATGCACAATACCTTGGAAATGTTTCTGCTTATCAAGGGCCAAGAAATCCTGGAGTTTGGCCACGTCTGGCTTCTTGGATTGGGTTTCCTGATCCATAGGATGGCCAGACATGGTGGTACTAGGTTGGCTGTAGAGCTGTGACATCCAGTTCATTTTATTAAAATGCTGTATGGTCTACCAGCCAAGTTAAATTAATTTTATCCAGAATTTGGGCATCTGTATTGAGTTTAGAGAATCTGTGGTAGGAAGTTTGCCCTGGAAATGTACTCAGCTGGATCCTTGCGCTCTGTAGCATGAAATGACTCTCGTCCAAAAATCTCAGTGAGCCTGTCTATAAACATGAATGAATTAAGCCTCCTGTTACCGCTCCGTGCTTTCTGCCAGCTGGATTATCTTAAGGGAAGTGACCAGCCCAGGGACCTATAATGAGTCATCAAAGAGTGTCCTTAAAACTAGAGAGTCAGACTCCAGTGTGGATAGAGTGGAACCACGCTGGACCTCTAGTGGTTGAGGGTGACGATGGGTTAATAGGGAACACAGTAACTCTAGGAATCTGATCACCTTAACCACAGCCCTGTTTAATTGCATGAGATTAAATGACTCATTGTTTTGGAGTATGAAACTAATGCGCCAAGTATAGAAAAGTATAAAAAGAAAAGAAAGGGGAAAAAAAGAAAAGAAATTATAAAGAAGAAAAATAAGTCATCTATTATTTCATACCTTAGAAAAACTACTGTAAACCTCATTTTGATGTATACTGTCACAGTGTTGAAAATTATACTATATACTTAATTCTGGACATTATCACAATTTATTTTTATCTTGGAACATCCCAAGATCACCAAATATCACTTATAAACATCACCATTTTCATAATTACATAATATCCTATCATATGAATATGTTTTAACTTTCTTGATCCTTACTGGTTGAAAAATCTGTTGAACATGCTTGTAGTTTTCTGAATTCTGGATTATTTCAGGAGGGGTATGTCTCTATGGTAGATCATGGAATCTCAAGATCTTTAGCTACATGCTTTTGTACTTAAGATGAAGGAACTATGCAGATTTGTGACTGGTCTGTTGAGACCCCCTTCATGCAGTGGCTTCTTGTCTCTCTGCTCAGGTCTTCTGTGTGAATGAGGTATGTTAGATCACTTAATTCACATCCTAGAACTGTCCTGTGGACTAACTCAGGTGTCTGTCCTAGAGAGCAAAAGGCCTTTGCTATTCTTGCTTGTGTGGTGAGGAGAGCATATGTTTTGGAACAAAGTTGAATCCTCCTTTTAGGCACAGGGGTCCAGGCCTGGCCAGGGAGCCATTTATCTCATCCTGGGAATGGGTGGGCCACTTGTATCAAATCCTGGAAATTTCCACGTCTTCTGACCCTACCACTAATATGGAAAAATGATTCTGGGTCAATAGATAGATCATGAGTTTTTCTCCATTGATGATATTTCATCGGTGGAATGGAGGCCGGGTTCTGGCAGGGGAATCCATGGGACAAATTGTAAGCTGTGGTTTTAGCTTCAAGGAAATGTTTCCCTGTTGGTAAGCGATCATCCAAAAAAAGTACGAAATGCTTTCTGATAACTTTAAGTTCTGGAAACAATTTAGAGGATAAGTAGGGTCAGTTAGTCTGACTTCCCAGAAAAGGAAAGCCTTGCTTGTTTGGGGGGTTGATGATTAGTTATTTTTCAGTTTCACAACCTGTTCACAGAAATAGTGTTGACCTATGGAAAGTTTTATTCATCCACAGAGGGCATTTGATAAACACTGTACATCTGTGCTCTTTGTTTTGACACTGTTGTTCATTTCATTTGATAGTGAACTCTTTCTTTGTGATCAGTCTCTCTTCCTGCGGTCTCTAGGGTGTGCCTTCATGTCCCTTTGATGAGTCACAAAAATTTAATATTAACCCAAAACTTATTGAATTGGCTCTTTATCTTTATTTTTCTAATCTCACACACACACACACACACACACACACACACACACACACACACATATATAGTTTAAGATCGTGGTTCTTAACAATTTCAAACTGTGATTCTTAACTGGGTACCTTTGCAATCCTGAAAATATAAGTTCTTTGTTAAAGTTAAAATAAGTAGGCCTCATTCTAAAGGAAGACAAAAACAGAAACAAAAGTGGAGGAACAGAGGTCATGACAATAATTACTACTGTCAGGACTGGAGAGATGGCTCAGGGGTTAAGAACACCAACGGTTAGTGCAGAGGACCTGGGTTTGATTCCCAGCACCCACATGGCGGCTAAGAACCATCTTTAACTCTAGTTCCAGGGGAATCCAACTCCCTCTTCTGACCTCTGAGGCATTGCACGACATGGGTGCACCAACCTACATGCAGACAGTACACTCATACACATAAAAAAAATTTACTACTGTCCACGGGTAACAGTGCATACCCTATTAAAGTCAAATTCTCACTACCTTTTAGACTTTACCTCAGAAATGGTATATTCTAAGCTGTATCCAGTTCTCTGGAGACCCAGGCAGGAAACAAAGCTGGCAGTAGCACTAAGCTTGTAAGACTCAGAGCTTGCTGTTTCTTGGGCTTGTTGCATAGTCTCCATGCCGTTAGCACCCATTAGATTCCATCCATCCAGCAGCTCTTCCTTTCTTTGACCTCATTTAATACAAGTTTGGAGCACAAGAAAGGAATGAGTCTACCTGAGACTCACTTCTGACGTAGACATGTACATAGAGATTAGGGGACCAGTGTGAATTGGCTAAAATGATTCGTGGTCCTTTGAGACTTTGTCAAGTGAAAGACAGCTGGAATGATATGGTAGATTGACAGGTAATAATCAACTTGTAAGACAGTGAAGAGTGGGCCAATATCTTAACCAACTGCAGTTTAAGACAATGAGGCAGGCTTTCCTGAACAGGGGTTACTCTGAATCACAGGCTCTGGTCAGATTCTAGTACTGGATCCAGTTTCTTCTAATTTTAACATCTTTCCTCTTCCCTCTCAGGCGGAACTGGGGAGCTAACAAATAGAAGGAGGGCCAGAGGCTGCTCACCAGGAAAGGAGATTCCAGTCTGTGGGCCAGCTTAGCCCAGAGGGGAAGGGTGGAGATGAGAATACCACTCCTCCATCTCATCTATCTTGGGTGGTGGAAGGATTCAAGGTCAAGTCTGAGTTTTTATAGTTTTGGATTTAATGGAGGAGTTGATGATTTGAAATCTACAAGGTGATTGAGCTGCCAGTTTGAGTCACCCGATAGGGGACTTGGAAACAGCAGTTCCATAAACAAGCGGAGAGTTCCCAGTTCTCCAGAGCCTCCCATGTGTCATCTTTCCTCTCTTTCTTGCGAGGGAGATCCACAAGACTTCTATGTGCCAACACCTCTTGGCCATTTTGTTCGTGTGTTGTCACAATGCCGATGGTATTGCGAAGTACAGAGAAATCTTTAACAAGGCAGGAAACCAAAAGGAGAAAGCAAATCATCTATTATTTCATCTCCCCCCCCAAATTATTGTAAACCCCTCCAAATTTTAAATTTATTTTTGTTTTATACATATGAGTGTTTTTGCTTACATGTAAATGCATCTATGTCATTCGATGCCTGCAGAAGCCAGAAGACGGCAACAGATCCCCTGGAACTGGAGTTACAGATAGTTGTTAACTGCCATGTGGGTGCTGGGAACCTGGGTCTTCTGCTCTTAACCACTGAGCCATCTCTCCAACTCCTGGAATCTCCCTTTTCAAATATTTTATTAATTATTTTTTATGTTATGTGTATGAGTGTATTGCCTGCACGTATGTAAGTGCACCTGTGTCATGGATGAACCTGGAGAGGTCGAAGAGGGTGTTGGGACTCTGGAACTGGAGTTACAGGTGACTGTGGTTGTTAGCCACAATCTGAACAAAATCACAAACAAAACTGAAGGAGACAAGCATGTTTCGCTCCTTTTTGATGATGATGCCACTCTTGAAAGACCCCATCGTCTATACCCACCAAAGCTCAGGCCCATCGGGTCTCTTAGCTGCTGTTTACTGTATTCATTTTCTCCTCTTGGTCCCCTGAGTCCAGGCCCTCTTCACTTCCAGCCTAAACTCTTCAGTGGCCAATTTCTACCCCTCATCTGGCCCTTCTAGCTTGTTCTTAGCAGTATGTCACAGAGCTCCATCCAGAGGCAAATCTGATTACGATGCCCCCTTTTTCTCCAGAGTTATGGGGGTTATTGTTAAATTTCCTGTCTTTATCCACAAGGCCCCTATATAACCACCCCTGCAGCATAACATTTCCAAACTTCCTACAGCTCTGGGGACATCTGTGTGGCTTTTCACAGGGAGGTCCCTGCTTAGGGTATGGTTTGCCCCTTTATGAGCCTAGAGAATTTAGGGCTACTATCATATCTACTGTAAGGCCATCCCTAACTCCAGAAAAGACTTACCTATTGGTCTTTGGGTTCACTGACTAAGGCTGTTGCAACAGATTACTATAGACTTGCAGTTTATATATCAGTCACCATTCTGAAGGTTGGAAAACCAAAGTAAGGTTCTGTCCGGGCCATAGTCCCTCTGCAGTCTGTGGGGGGATCCTTTTTCCCTTCTGGCACTATCAGAGGCTCCAGACCTTCTTACTTTGTAACAGTTTAATTCTAATCTCTGCCTCCTCCTTTACCTAGCCTTCTCCCCTGCATCTGTCTGTTACATGGGTTTAAACTGCACCCCAAATCCACAACACTTTTGTCTTGAGACCTTGAGCTTAGATACATCTGCAAAGACCTTTTTCTCCAAGGAAGTTCATACTGACATTTTTCAGCATTTAAGAGTTCAACAAATTATTTGTGGGGTCAAAAATCAACGTGTCTCAACCTTGTAGCTACTGTATATTCTTCTAAGGAAGCTTTCTACATACCTTTAGAACACTCATTGCTACTTCTCCTTCTCCTTCATGATGAAATCTCTCTGAGGGCAGATCTTTTCGTTGACCTTCTCTTTGCTGCATCTCAACATGATAGTTTCATTAAATGTAAGAAATACCTTACCAAACAGTCATTAGCAGACCCTTCTCCTTAGTGTGGGTCTGTAATGCCACACTGAGACGATATTTAGACAGTATGTACTCCTCTAGTTAAGAAACCCTCTTCTGCAATTTTATTTGGTTCAGAAGTACATTTCTAGGCTGGTTGATTTCAAGGACTACGAAAGGAAGGCGGGAACTCAAACCAGCCAACCTCATTTTAACATTTATGGCCTAATATATGAAAATGGTGTAAAAATGTATGCATATTTTTTAAGATTACCACATGTCTGAAAGGAGGGAGTTTATCATTTTTAGCGTATCCAAGCCTTGCCTTGATTCCTCTTTATTTTAAAAGAGAACTTGGCATTCAAAAGAACATTGGGATTAGGAAACTAGTCAGCAAATTAAAATGTACTGCTTTTATGAGATCAACAACTCTTATTCTATGGGCCTTAGTAAAGTTTTTCTTTAAATAAAATTGACAAGAACATGATCCCAATTTCCCTATCTTCCTTGTCTACTTCTCCTTAGTGTGGTTCTATGCAGTCATGTTCTTCTAAAATCATGGTGTGGTATTTGCACATCTAACTTCTCATCTCCCAAATCCAGAACTTAGTCAATTACAAGGAGACTGGAGCATGTGGCTTTTATTCTGGAAGGCTGTGAACTCTGTTGGAACCAGGAACTCTAACATGGTCAGAATAGAAAAATGGATATTGAGGAAACATGAGCGACCTTTGGGGATAGAGCAATACCTTTAGTTAACTGAACTGGTCATGCCATAAGTCTAGTACCTAAGTAGAGATTTTGGAAAAGAAACTGAAGCAAATTTGAAAATGATTCTAAGTGATACTTTATTGAATAATTTAAATGTGCCAGGTATTCTGCTAGAGGTTGTGGATGCAAAAATGAATATATTAGTCACTTTTTTTTTTGCTGTGATAAAACCACCATGAGCAAGGGAACTTATAAAAGGAAGAGTTTATTTGAGCTTACGATTGAGGGTTCCAGGGAATCAGAGTCCATTGTGGCAGGAAGCATGGTGGCCGGGGCTGGAGCAGCAAGCCGAGGGTCACATCTTGAAATGAGCACAGGAAGCAGAGAGAGCTACTGGAGACCACAAGGCTTGTTAAACTCACTAATCCTGCCCCCAATGACATACTTCCTCCAGCACAGCCACACCTTCTAAGACCTCCAAGAACAGTGCCACTAACTGGAGACAAAATGTCTGAATACTTAAAGCCTATGGGGGGGACACTCTCATTCAAACCACCACAATGAATAAAAAAATTGATATTAAACAAGTAAGTATTGTATTGTCATTTTATTTGGTGACTCGTGTTAACAGAAGAAATGAGCATTAGGAGCTGAGAAAGACTTTGCTGATGACTAGATTTTGAACTAAAATTTTGAGGCTTTGTAGAAATTGGAGAGGCAGGGAGAAGAGAAGACCTGAGACTTGTGAATGTGGGCCTTGTTAAATATCAGGCTCGGCTGGAAGCAGGTTTAATCTTTACAGCATGGGATGCAAAAGGTAGGTTGTCTCTTTCTATGGATGAGGAAATTATTTAAGTTGTGTATTTACTTAACAGGTCACAGGACATTGGTAGTCAAGCCTAGTTTGACATGGAGGCAGTCTTTCTCCTGGTGGCTTCTCTGAGCTACTCTTCTGTGTCACTCTGACTAAGGAGCATGCTTAAGTCAAGGAAGTAAAAGAATGCCACCATGCTGGGTACGCAGCTGGGCGAGTGACTCCAGATGTGTCTGAAGGTCCAGGGGAGTCACAGCACACAGAGTTTTCTGGCCTGGATAAAAGTTTTACCCTTTCTTTTCTTAAGATCATTGGAAATTTATGGAAGGATTTGAAAAACGAAGGCACTGAATGGTTGTGTTTGAAGATGTTCTGTGGAGGGTACTCAGAGATGTAATGGGATGTTCAGTGACATCAGCGATTTCGTCACCAGACTGTGACAGTATTTTCCAGGAAAAGAAAGCAGCATGGTGGTTTGGGGTAGAGCTCACTGACTTTGGTTAAAGGAAGAGAAAAGAACCTTGTGTAGGTATCCAATTTGAATAGCTGGAGGATAGTAATTTTATTCACTTAGATCAGAAATTGGAAAAGAAGCAAATTGGGTGGGGGGGGCTGAATTCCACTTTGGACATGTTAATACAAAACTTGTAAAATATCTCTGAAGAAGTTGTATAGGAAGTTGGGTCCAGAGTCTAGAAGTCTGGGCCAGAGATATAAACTTGATATTTAAGAAGTTACTATATAATGAGAACAGGCAAAATGAGGGTGTTATGTCAACAAATAGCTACCATCCAATAGGATGGTGGTGTAAAGTCTATAAAGACTGTATGTTTAGAGGGTAGGTAAACCAGGAAGAAACTGGGAAAGCTGAAAAGGCTGGAAATATTCCTAAGAGAAGCCCTGAACGTGTGATGAATGTGGACAGTGGATGTTCTAGAAAATGAACTGAATATCATTTGGATGGAGAAATGGGTGAGAATACTTTAGACCTGCAGAAAAATTTAGTGTCAAAGCTGTTTATTCCTTCCCAGCTACAGGGCTCTGTGATCCACATTGTCTTGGCAGCCTTGGTCTTTCTGGAAGGATATTTCAGGGCTGATGGCTGTAAATGGGTAGGATAGAGGTTGCTGGAGTGGTCTGAGGCCATTTGAGACTAGGCAGGAGGGACTGTTGTAAATTAAACACAGACTGTTTGCTTAAAGCCCAGCTAGATAGGCTAAGCCATAAGGAGGCACAAGTCAAGAGTTACAATAGGTTTTGGAGAACTCTACTAATATCTATTAGAGAAGTCATAATGTGGCCAAAAACAATAGAGTTGGAATTTATAAGAATTCACGTCTGTTTATGTAGTATTAGACGTGGGTGAAGAACTTGTAACTGCATGTGAATTGGGGCATTGAGAAGTGACCTCGTCTTGTGCACCCCTCTGGAGGAGGAGTTCTTATAGATAAGTGCATCTGGCCCTGGACCTCCTCATGTGATCTGTGTGAGTTGGAGGAGGAGCCAGGCTGTGGTTCTTGGTGGGGAGCCCAGGCATGGAGACTGGCCCTGAACTATTGCATCCATTCCCTTCCTCCACTTTTTTCTCTCTGCTCTCCTCTTCTTGTTTTTTTTTTTTTTTTTTTTTTTTTTTTTAATCCCCTCCCCATTTGTCCTCCTCTCATGAATGGAAGAATTAACTTCCTTTTGTTCTCTGATACATTTATAATTATAAATAAGGTCCTCGTTTACACATCACACACCCAGAATATACCCCCTAAAAGAAAATATCCCCATGGATTCTCCATCTTTAAGAAAATGCGTTCTAATAGCTGGGCGTGGTGGTGCACGCCTTTAATCCTAGCACCCGGGAGGCAGAGGCAGATGGATCTTTGTGAGTTCAAGGCCAGCCTGGTCTGCAGAGTGAGTTCCAGGACAGCTGGGGCTACAGGGAGACACTGTCTGGAAAAGACCAAAAAAGAAAAAGAAAAAGAAAATGCGTTCTCTGTGACTACCAAATCATAAGCTTTCATGTTTTTTGTTAATTTAATGTGTGTAAGTGCACCCATGTCATGCAGTGCCTGCAGAAGTCAGAAGAGGGTGTTGTATCCCCTGGAACTGGGGTTACAGATGGCTATTAGCACTTTGAGGGTTCTGGGAATCAAACCTGGGTCGGGTCTTCTACAAGAGCAGCCAGTGCTCTTAACAGCTGAACTATTCTTCCAGCCCCAGAAATTACCACCTTTTGGGGGAAACCAAGTGTCTTTTCTTTTCAGTGAGACTGTTTTTGAGACTCCAACTGCAGAAATCCCATAATGATATACAATCTGTGAAATTGTTTCTTTCTCTAAGGTATCATCTTTTTCAGAAATGACAGATGACTGATATTCCAGTTTTAATTACTTGAAGTAGGTTTTAAGAACACTGGCATCTTAAGTCTATGTATTTATCAAATCATTTGTTATATAACGTTTCTTTATCTGCACTTTTTCCATATTGGGAACTTGGCCGACTTTGAAATTAGAAAACTTTTTTCTATTAAAATAGAGAATGTAGGGCACATTGGAGAGATGTGGAGAAATATGCATTGTGTGGATATAGATACACACATGCACACACATGCACACAGACACTCTTATACACAAATGGATACACATGTACACATGCATATACACACATGGATACAGACAGACAGACAGACAGACAGACAGACACACACACACACACACACACACACACTCATGTGCTTTCTCTTACTAAAGAAGTTTATCCTTGGGGTTTCCAGGGGGCAGAATCTGATTCAATTGACAGAAATTTCAGGGACAACAGATTTCAGATTCTTTGGTGACGAACTTTTTTCAGTGTCCAATCTGCGCACCGACAGATTTGGCTGCATCCTAAAGTTCAGCAAAAGGTTGGTTTTTTCCAGGACTCTGTAAATACCAGAAGCTTCCAACGACAGGATTGCTCTAAAAACAGCACTTGTTCATGTGTTCCCCTTTCAAAGCCATGCTATTATAAAAAGGAAAGTACAAGTTGCTCTTGTGGCACATGGAGAATATGTGACCTGCTGAGCTGTGAATGACTGACTGCTTGATGATGTCGCTGAGACCACACGTGTGGGAGAGGGTGCAGGTTGCGATCTGTGACTGTGACAATCTTGAAATTGCAGGCGTCCTCGGGCCTCAAGTGTTCACGGATTGGAGCAAACAGCTTGTGCTTTGAGATACTTCATTGTAATTCTACAGTATTCTCTGCTGGAAAGATTCTCTTTCCTCTTCTCCCCTCTCAGCTTTGTGCTTTAGGGGAATAATCAAAGACTGAAGAACTCCTTTTAAAAAATGTACTCATCTTTTTCAGGTCAGACCTGGGCATTCTGAATGAGTAATCCTCTCTTGTAATAAGCTCCCCAGTTCTGGAGGAGAGCAAATGGACCACTAGTTGTCACCTAGATGAGTGGGTATTGCGAGAGCCATTGAATCAAGAATATCTGCACTGGGGGTGAGGGGCAAGCATGGTGTTGTGAAATATTTTGTGCACACAGACAAAGTCAAAGAATGGGCTGATGAACACCCATGTAAACGGTGCATACCTTTGCCGTGAATAGCCATATATGGGGCGGAGCTTCGTGAGTAAGCATTTGTTGGACAAACGTGATGACCTGAGTTTGGATTCCCAGACCCCAGGTAAGAGCTGGGAGCAGCGGTGCAGATGTTTGTAATCCCAGTGTTCCTGTGGAGAGACAGGAGGCAGGCAAGACAGTCTCTGCATACTTGTAGGCCGGGTTGCCCGGCATATGCAGCGGGGAACAAGAGAGACCCTGCCTCAAACAAGGTAGAAAGTGAAGACTGGGGCTGGAGAGATGGCCTAGCGGTTAAGAGCACTGTCTGCTCTTGAAGAGGACCCGGGTTTGATTCCCAGCACCCACATGGTGGCTGAGAACTGTCTTTAACTCCAGTTCCAGGGGAATCTGATACCCTCTTCTGACCTCAGCGGCATTGCACGACATGGGTGCACAAACCTACAGGCAGACAGTACATTCATACACATAAAAATAAATAAAATTAAAAAAAGAAAAGTGTTAAAAAAAGAATAATACTGTTTTTTTTTAAAAAGTGAAGACTGACATGTTAGGCTGTCCTCTGACCTCTCTCCCTAACAGATCCATGAAACATCCACAACAACTTACACACACACACACACACACACACACACACACAATTTAGAGATGATTTTATTATAATAACAACAGATCATTTTGAAATGTCATTATAGTTGAAGAATGCATAGTCATTATAGTTATTACAGTTGAAGCATGCATAGCTTTTACTTTCTTATCCTGTACCTTTTCTTCCTGAAGGCAACCACCCCTCTGAATCTGTGTTCACCATTTCCATGGCTTCTGTGTGTGTGTGTGTGTGTGTGTGTGTATGTGTGTGTATGTTGTCCACCCATATGCATAAATAAAATGTGGTTTGCAGACTTTATCTAAATGCTCACATACAGTACATATTGTTTTTAAGCTTGCCTTTTTTGCTCAGCCATGCTTTTTAAATGCATCTATTTTTATATATGCACTTCAAGTGCCTTTATTCCAACTGAATTGCCATATTCCATATATCAACATGCTGTATTTGTCTATCCATTTTCCTTTCTAAGGGCATTACAGTTGATTCCTTGTTTTGTACTTCAAGCAGTACAGCTATGAATCTTACACATACTTTAGGAAGCATTCAAGTAAGAAGTTTCCTGGGAATTGAAGTACGGACTCATAGAATACACATATCTTTACAGGATATAATCAAATTGTTCTCAAAATGATTGTACTAACTTATATACTGACCAGCAGTCTTTGAAAACTCCTATTTTCCACATCTGCATCAGCTCCTCTGATGGAGGATTTTAATTTTTGCCAATTGGTGAATTTGAAATAGTATTTTATTAAAGCTTTTTATGTAAACATAGTCAATGGTAGATCTTGTGGTGTGTGTGTGTGTGTGTGTGTGTGTGTGTGTGTGTATGTGTGTGTGTGTAAGCCAGAGGTTGATGTCAGATGCCTTCCTCAATTGATTTCCATCTTTTTTTTCTTTTTTTTTTTGAGACACTGATCATGGAGCTGATGGATTCTGCTAGGCTGGTCTATGCAAAGTCCAGGGACCCACTTATCTCACCCTCCCCAGTGCTGCCCTACCTGGCTGTTATGTGGTTACTGGGTCCTGGGGCCCTCATGCTTATGTACTAGGACCAGAGAGATGGCTCAGTGGTTAAGAGCACCGGCCACTCTTCCAGAAGATCCAGGTTCCATTCCCAGCACCTACATGGCAGCTATCACCTGTAGCCTCAGTTTCAAGCTAGATGACACCATATTCTGGTCTCTGTGGACCTTACAAGCATTGCTCCACTTTCTTGCAGGCAAAACACATGTAAAATAAAAATAAATAAAAAATATAAACAAATTTTTAAAATTAAAAAAGAAGCATAAGACCACTTCATCCATGTATCATCTGTCTGTCCGTGTATCTACCTATCTATCTATCTATCTATCTATCTATCTATCTATCTATCTATCTATCTATCATCTATTATCATCTATCTATCATCTATCTATCATCTATCTATCTGATATAAAAATAGAAGGTGGAGACTAGCAGGAGAGAAACAACAGGGAGCTAACGAGAGCGAATGGGCAGGGTGAAAATGGTCAAAGTACATTGTGGTGTACTTGAAATTGTCTCTATGGAACCCAACACTATGTATGATGAATATATGCCGATAAAGATATTGAAAAATAAAAGAGGCTATGCGTGGTGGTGCACATAGCTAATCCTAGCATTCAGGAGATAGAGGCAGGTGAATCTCTGTGAGATGGATACCAGCCTGGTCTATGTAGCAAATTCCAGGCTGTCTGGGGCTACAGGGAGACCCTACCTGAAAAAAATGAAAGCAAAAAAATGAAGAAAGGAAGTTTCTATCCATCTTACAAGATCATAAAGTTATTTCTTTATTCTGAAACTTGTCAAAATTATCACTTTTCCAAATTAATCTTGGTGATACCAAGAATTGTTATCCATGTAGGAGCCAGTGCTTGCATTTTGATTTATCTCCAGTTTTTCAGTGCTAGTGTTACACCCTAATGTCTTACCCATATTAGAAAAGGACTTGAGCACCATGTTACATCTAGAAAATCCACTGTTTTCTATGCTTTAGTTTTCATTTTCTGAGTTATTGATAGGAGCTGACATTTTACTATGGGGATAACTTATTCTTCTAATTTTTTTCATTTTCTGTTGGCTTATCTCTTGATTTGTAGGAGCTCTTTATGTATAAGAATATTATTCATTTTTAGTTTCATCTATTATAAGTGTCTTTTTATAGTTTTTAGTATGATTATTGTGTCTTAGATGGTATTGCTGTATGTAATTTACTTATAGACACATATTCTATAGCAATTTCTATGGCATTCTTTACTGAATTTTAGATATAAGTTTGAAAATTGTGATTCTCAACTCTTTTGTGTACCTGAAATGTAAGTTTCTGAATATGTTGGGCTGAACCAACCCTATGAGGGAACATTTACACAGAGTGATCACATACAAAGCTAAGCTTCAGGCCTGAGCTTGTTCCACAGAATTTGTACTATAAAAACACATTCTCAGCCTGTCACGGTGGCACATGCCTTTAATCCCAGCTTTTGGGAGGCAGAGAGATCTCTGTGAGGTTGAAGCCAATCTGGTCTACATAGTAAGTTCCAAGCTAGCTTTTTATGTCTCAAAAAATAATACATTCTCCAACCAAAATGTAATTAACATAGAAAAATATCTAAAAAGGTTTCAGTGTACATTTTTAACCAATTTTGTGTATTTCATGCAATCTCTCTTAATCGTATTCGACCCCCTCCCCATCCACACCTCTTACAGACCCTCCCACAAAATTTCATGCATTCTGTCTTATATGTTAAGGCCTATCTAGAACTACATTTTTAAAGATTGCCAAAAATATGTTTGAAATTGAAAAAAATTTCTTTCAAAGCAAAACAAACTCGAGCCAGACAAAATTCCAACACAGATATGGGGGAGGAACTCCCACTTTACTTGAGGGGCAATTGGAAAGCAATTGTTGCTGAGAAGGGGGGGATTCAGTCTTAATATAAGGGTGAAACTCCTGATAAATCTATCTATCTATCTATCTACCATCTATCTATCTATCTATCTATCTATCTATCTATCTATCTATCTATCTATCGATCGATCTATCTTACATTTTCCCTGTTGATAATCATATTTCTTATAAATAATGACTTTTCCCTCCTTAAAATAGTTATTTTTTTCTTGTTTCACAGTATCCTTGAATAGAGATCTGGGTAGTATATAGCCTTGTTTTCATTTTTATTTTGTGTGTGTCTCTGTGTATGTGTGTATACATGTTTGCATGTGTGTGTGTGTGTGTATAGATGCATGTGTATTCCTAGTTTCAAATGGGATATTTTGAATTGTTTATCCATAACTAGAATGTTTGCTGTGTTTTCTTTGTTGCCATCATTTATCAAATTAAAGGAAGTTCTTGTCTGTTCCTATTTTGTTACTGATAATTTAAATGAACTCAACAAGTGGTTTTCTTGTATCATTTTAAATACTCATCCAGCTTTCTCCTTTAACCTTTGACTGTATTGAATGAACTCTGTTAATAAGGTTTTAAGTTATTAATAAAGTTCTAAGTGATACAAGTATTTCTGACAGAAACCCAGCTGGATCATCATGTTCTTAATTTGCATATTGCTGTATTGGCTTTACTTGTGTTTTATTGGGACTTTTGTGTCAGTGTTGATTAGTGAAGTTGACTTAAAGTTTTCCTTTCTTGTCCTGTGTATCTGGTCCTGTGCCAAGGTGTACACACAGCTGCCCAGCACAAGTCTGAAGGGCCCTTTCTTTCTTTTTCCTGGAGCACACACAGAAGGGCAGGCTTCTTTGTTTTCCTAGAGTTTGATCAAAACTCATTTTCAAAATGTCTGGGCCGGCTGCTGGATTTTGTGGGTAGTTTTCTTTTTCTTCTAATTTCGGGTCTTTCGTGGTTTTGTGTTCTTTGGGTTTTAATTTTCATTTTGTTTCTATATGATTAACTTATGTTTTCCTATGAAATTGTGTGTGTGGGTATGTGTGTGTGTATTTCTACTTTATAGATATGAAATTCTTCATAGAATCTTTTTGCTGTTATTAATCTTTTCTGTGGCTAAAGTGATGTTGATTACCGTTGTGAGTGCATCTTTTTTGTGTGTAAAATCTGATTAGGATGTCACATGTTTATCAACTTTATTAGCGTTTTACGAAACATTTTTTTTGTCTTTTGGGACAGGGTCTCCCTTTAGCCCCAGCTGGACTGGAAGTCAGCTATGTAGACCAGGCTGGCCTTGAACTTACAGAGATCTTCCCACCTCTGCTTCCTGAGGGCTGGGATTAAAGGCATGTGCCACCATGCCTGGTTTACACAAACTTTTTTATTCTATGCTTCTAATGCTTCCTTTCTATTTCTTTCCTCCTTTCTCCTCTATGTATTTTTCTAAGCTCCTTTCTGACATATTTTTTTTTGTTGTTGGCTGTTTAACATCAGTTTTCAATCTTATTTCTTTTCTAACAAAATCATATAAATATCACATCATTTAGTTTGTTCCTTCCCCTTAATGTCTATTTTTATTGAGTTTTTGTTCATCTCATGCAATAAACCTTAACCCTGTTTAGACCCCTCCCCACCGGATTTCATGCATTCTGCCATATACGTTAAGGTCTATTGAGTCAACTTTGTGTACCGGTTCATCCACTGGAGTCTAGTCAGCTATCTAGAGTCACTCAAAGACTATCAACTCTCCTTCACCCAGCAGTAATCAGTTGCTAATAATTCCTCAGCTAAGGTTGGGGCCTGACTGATTGAGGCAGGGTAGTCTATTCACTCTTTTCCCCCCTGAATTCAACAAATATTTTGGGGCCATTCATCTTCTTTTTTTATTTTATTTTATTTATTTCTGTATGTGTATCAATGTACTGTCTGCATGCAAGTCTGTGCACCCGTGTCATGCAATGCCGCTGAGGTCAGAAGAGGGTCTCAGATTCCCCCAGAACTGGAGTTCTCCTGGAATTGGAGTTTCAGATGGTTCTCGGCTGCCATGTGGGTGCTGGGGATCGAACCCGGGTCCTCTGCAAGAGCGGTCAGAGCTCTTAACCGCTAGGCCATCTCTCCAGCCCGGGGCCATTCATCTTCTAAGTACTATGGAGTAGATTCATTATTGAGCATGACAATTGAAATATGTATTCTTATTGGTTTTGAAACAGTGTTGTAGCTCATGGTGGTCTTGAACTCGATATATAGCCCAGGCTGTCCTTGAACTCCTGGTCCTCTGCCCCCCATCCCTTGAGTGTGGGCTTATAGGCATGCCCCCACCATACTCAACTACAGTTCTATTTAACAGTTTTGATTATTCTTTATTAAATATTTAGAATGATTTTCTTCTGACATTTCCTTTGCTGTAGGGTTGGTATGTGTATCATGGCTATTTCTAATTTACTTGTGTTTTGTTTTGTGATGTGGCATGACTGATACTAATTTGGGGGATAGTTCTGATATTTATTTTGTGATTTGGAATGTGGTTGTTTTTTTTTTAAGTTCCACACATGCTTAAAAAGAAAGACAACCAATGAACTTAAGATTCTTTCAACTTGGCGATTCAATGGTTCCACGTCAAAGTCAAATAGCCTTACCTGATTTGGCATGCTGTTCAAAGCCATAGTTAAAAAGGCTTAATGCATATTGAGGCTGAGCCTGCTGTCAGCCAGGAATGGTGTTTGAGTGCTGGCCACTCTAACACAGTGGTTAATGAGGGCAGTTCCCTGCCCAGGAACAGTGGGGCAAGGAAACATAGAATATTGAAAAAGTCTGTTTGCCATAGGTCACTGGCAGCAGCAGCCTAGCTGCTTGAGCAGTTATTCAGCAAGATGCGTACGTAGCTCAGACACATACAGCAGGCAGTGTTCTGAGTGCTTTTACATATGTCAAGGCACTTTACTGTCACACCAATCCCGGACAGAGTTAGTCTGGCTATTCCTGCTTCTCTGATAAGGAAACTGAACCACAGAGGATCAACTATAAAGGGCTGGAGAGATGGCTCAGTGGTTAAGAGCACTGGACTGCTCTTGCAGAGGACCCAGGTTCAATTCCCAGCACCCACATGGCGGCTCCCATTCCAGGGGAATCTGACGCCCTCTTCTGACCTCCATGGCATTGCATGACACGGGTGCACCAACCTACATGCAGACAGTACACTCATACACATAAAAAATAATAAATAAATAAAATTAAAAAATATTTTATTTACTTTTATTTTGTGTGTATGAGTGTATTGCCTGAATGTGTATAAGTGCACCCATTTTGTGCAGTGGTCACAGAGGTCAGAAGAGGACGTCCTGGAACTGGAGTTACAGACAGTTGTTAGCTGACATATGGATGCTGGGAATCGAACCAGGATCCTCTACAAGAGCAGCCAGTGCTCTTAACCACTAAGTCATTTCTTCAGCCCCATACAGTTAATAGTTTGAAGGCATCAATTTAATACCTAAGAAAATGAAGATTCCATTACAGCCTTCTGGCTCTTGTGTTCATCAACTAAGAATGTTTAGAAAACATAAGGAATCAGTGTAGCTTTGAGATGATGTGTTCCTTCATAAATGCTATGCTGTCTTGAAAACATCTTCTGGGTCTGTGCCCCAGAAAGTCCCTTAGTGTATAAGCCGAATGAAGTTTCACCATGTGTAGCCACATAGATAGGCAACATAGTACAAGTTAGTGGAACTCGGCTACAGAATTGATGTTGGAAATGTATAAGTCATAGTCTATTTTCATATGACTTTCTATAAACCTGGGAATTCATGGCAGAATTTCTAAATGGCGACTGTTGGGAGTTTCTCCATCTGTGTTGAAACCACTAGGTAGGCTGGATCAGCGGGATCCCAGCAACCCCTAGAACGAGAATTGAAAGACATGAGTCTTGCTACGGACTCTCCCAGCTCTTGACGCTAGTGCTGTGGTCTCACAGGAAGACTGCAGTGCACTGCACCACCTTGAAACTGAACTGCGTCCGGCTCATGGCCTTCTTCAGGCCTAGACACAGCATCTCTGATCCCATATCATAGAGTGGGGTGTTAGGTAAACCCGGAAATTTGTAGCAAGCTGTTTTCAGGAGTATATATGTATAGCCTTGAATTCAGCTTTTCTACCAACTGGACTTTGAGTTATTGACAAGTTAGTGGCTTTGAGAACATGAACATCCTAAGATTACAAATCTCTTTCTTAAGCATATATTTTCCTTTAATGCCTTGCATAAAGAAAATAAGGACAGAGATCTAGAAATGACCTTTTATTCTTTTTGTTTCCTCAAACTTCATGGTTAATCTACCAATAATTGTTATTATTTTACTTTTTTGCTTGCTTCTTTGCTGACTGTCTTCTAGAATGTACCTTTTGTAAGATGGGAATTCTGTTGGGTGGGCCATGGACATATGCTCCTTATTTAAGCTAGTGTGCGGCATTTAGTAGGTGTTATCGTAAATGCTGTCTAACCACCCATATGAGTGGTCGACATTTGGACTTTCATTAAGTTGGTGTTTTTACATATGCTCAAGATGGGGTGACTTGTTGCATTTTTTTTTTCCTGTACCTGTGAGTCACTTGAGACTGAAGGTAAAAATCCCAAGGGCACACTCCATGGAAATCCCCATGCCTGTGTGTTCTCAACAACAAGTACCGCAAGGAGTGACACTTGAAGTTTCCATGCAAGGAAGCTTTGGACAACTTCACTTTGGGACTGTTGTTCCGGGGTAGCTTGGCTAGTGATTGACTGGAACTTGAAGAACCCAGACATAGAACACAGGAGGGTTTCACCCTGCTGAGGAAGTCGACTTTGAGGAAGCCACAGAGATGGCCAGCTTGCATAAATACAATGTGGGCCAAGAGCTCTGGCTACCTCGGTTCCCTCCTAGTCATCCCAGGTCAGTAGCAATGAAGAATTCCTTCCTTTCACGGCCCTCACTTTTATTTTATTTTGCTCCAGAACACTCCTAGGTGGAACAGTATTGAGGCTCATAAACGAACAAGTCCATAGTGCTTGGTTTTAATGCTGACTTTGGGTCTAGTTGTGGGGTCACCTGTTTCCTTCTCTTCAGTCTCTCTCAATCCCACCAGTTCTTCTGAGAATGCTTATGTCGGACTTTATCATTAAGTCCAACCCTACTGAGCCTCCGACTAACAATCGTGAATTACCTTAGAATTGCTTTTACCCTGGTATATTTGTCTGTATGTGGTCTACAGAGAGCTGTTTTATGCAAATGATCTGAGGTTTGCACAAGTTATAGCAAAGCTCGCACTGCCCACATTGAGAAGTAATGTAGAAGTTTGTCTTAAGTCAGCACCTCATGTAAGAATGATTTTGGCTACTGTGCTTTGTGAAAAACCATTAGCCATTAGGAGATTCACAGAAGGGAAGAATACAAAATAAGTTTGCATCCAGCAACCATTACTGGAAGGAGTATCAAGGTCACATTCTGAGCTGAGTTCCAAGGACGATAGAAGACCATGGTGGGTGTCATTCCTTCAACCTGTTCAGTGGCATGGGTACCACTGCAAGAATCTTAATTCACCTGCTATGTATTATGCGTGCACTTAAGGGCTCTCAAAGTGACTATGTGACTTTAGGAGGAAAGGGACAATCTATCCCTGGGAGTTAGCCAGCAGTAGTAAGAGCTCTAAGGTAGGACAATGGTCACAGTGATGAGGATCAGGTCACAGTCACTGAGGACCTGAGAGGTCAGGGTCACAGTTAGAACAGGTATCAGGTTTCACCAAGAAAGCACTGAAACAAGGCCAACTCCAGACTCCCACAAAGAGCCGGCCCCCTGTGCATGGCTCCATCCGTCCTTGCCTACTTCTAACGTAATGTGTCCCACCACGTCATTTGCATTTATCACTTTTGATTCCTCAATATTCCTGTCCCTCTCCCAAACCAAGTCAGATTTTGCTCTTGTGATCCTCACGCATCCTCCGCAAGTTACCTTGCTCCCCTCCCCCATTATCACTCTTCATGTTTGCACTCGAGTTTCTTCTAGCCCATTTGTCCCTTTAATAACTGCCTTTGGTTTCCCTCATCACGTCCTTTGAAAGTGGGTTCTCCAGATAACATTAGTCGCCTGCGGCCTTTGTGTCTCCTCCTCATTTCATTTTGCATCTAGACAGGTCAGTTTAAGGCGTGGACTAGGGACAGTTTACAGTTACCATCTAGAACAGAGGAAAAAAGACCTAGGCGATTTGCATGTTGATCGTTTGGAACGTTTCAGGAGGGAGACATGGTGGTGCTGGGCACTGGGAAATCTCTGATGGCAGAGAGCTGTTCCTGTTGCTCAAGGTTGTTTCTTTTTTTTTTTTTTTTAATTGACGTTTTGTGTATTTCAGACATCATTTCTCAGTTCAGTTTAGACATATTCCCCTTTCTTTTCCCCCCACCCCACCCCAGATCATGCACTCTGCCAAAACTGTCCTGCATCTTTCTCTCAGTCTTTTTTTTTATGTTTAAGAATTCACATTTTCCTCCTGTAACTTTATATCGCTCTAAAAAAATAAATACATACTTTCCACTCATATACAGTAATTATAGAGTCTGAAAGTAAGTGGTGGATCGATTGTAGAGCCCATTAAGAGATCCAAATTATAGCAATGTAGTTGCTTTCAAGGTTGTTTCTTAACAAAAGGAGAGAACAAGAACAGGGTTAGAGGTAGGTCAGACTCAGAATGCTGGATACCACCCAAACTCTACTACACTATGAATGGTTTGCAGAGTCACAGGCCAATTTGAATCAACTGCACTGTTGTCCCTTCAGCCTGATAAAGCAACTTGCATAATTGAGATTTTCATCTTTTGGGCCGCAGCCCAGCTTCCAGTGATTTGAGAGAAGAGGTAAATTAGTCACTGGGGCTAGAGATATGGCTCCGCAGTTAAGATCACTGGATGCTCTTGCAGAGGACTGGAGTTTGGGTCTCAGCACTCACATGGCAGCTAACAACCATCTGTAACTTTAATTTCAGGGGATCCGATGCCTTCTTCTGACCTCTGCAGGCATTGCACGACACAGGTGCACTTATACACATGTAGGCAATATACTCATACACATAAAATAATAAAATATCAATAAAAATATTAGTCAGTATTTTAAGCTTCTCTCAAAAGCAAAAGCAAGGGCTTTGACCAGAGATATCTGGGATTGTAGGTAGGCTGGAAAGACTTCATTCATGATAGTTACAGCCATAACATTGGGTTGCTGGGTTCATTACCACCAGGGCTCTTTGATTAAAGAAGAGAGTGACTGTTCTTCCCTGAGAAGTGATCCTCGGGCTAAGCCTCTTGCAGAACATAGCCTTGAGCTTTGGGCTCTCATTCAGGTCAGGCGTTCTCATCAAACCACTGCTTATTCCAAAGCTGTCCCCACTCCTGGGAAAGCTAACAAGCCCACCCCATTTGCTTAGGCTTTTAGTTTGGGCATTTTTCCTTTCATACATAGTATGACTCTTCATTTCTGTTTCCCTATGAGGTCTTAATTTTTGGAATGGGGGAGGCAAAGAAGGAGAAGCAGAAGGAGGAGGAGGAGGAGGAGGAGGAGGAGGAGGAGGAGGAGGAGAAGAAGAAGAAGAAGAAGAAGAAGAAGAAGAAGAAGAAGAAGAAGAAAGAGGAGAACAAAGAGGAAGAAAGATAAGGAAGGAGGAGGGGGAAGAGAAGGGAGAAGAGGAAGAGGAAGAAGAAGAAAAGAAGGAGGAGGAGGAAGAAGAAGAGGAGAATGAAGAGGAAGAGGGATACGGAGGAGGAGGAAGAGAAGGGAGAAGAGAAGGGGAAGATGAAGGAGAAGAGGAGGAAGGAGAAGGAGAAGAGGGGGGAATGGGAAAGGAGAAGAAGGAAGGGAGGGGAGGAGGGAGGGGAGGAGGAGGAAGAGGGTAGTAGTGACTAATACTTTTTCCAGTGGCTTTGGGTATTACCAGATTCTCTTGGTAATGTCATGGTTCTTGTAACATGGACCTTCTTTAATGCTTTTAACTCTACAAAATGTTAGACACAGTCAAAGGAAGGGAACCAGTGAGGGGAACTGGACCAGACCTGCTGCTTTCCTTTTCAGCAGTCTTGAATTTCCTGTGTATCCTCAGAAAAGTTTCTCTCCAACTCTGTGCCTCATTCCTCAACATGCTTAATGGAGGTAATCATGCCGACCCCCTCCCTGCCTCAGAAGGAACAAGAGGATTAATGAGATCATGTCTATGAGTATGCTGAATTCCTTGGAGAAAGGCACTGTAGAAATTCACAGGTGTTGGGTATTTGTGCAGCGCTTCAAGTTCTTGTAAAACAGGATCCAGTGCAGAGAACACCTTGCAGGCTGTTTACAGTTGGCATAGAGCCATGGCATCTATAGCATGCAAGGGGGGCTTGATGTCCCTGGATCCCAGGACTGGCCTCACCTGACCAGCCAAGACTGATGGATGCCAACTCAATCCATAGAAAAAAAAATGCATATGCTTCATTGGAAGTGTATCTCAACGTTTCAGAAGCTCTCCTTTTAAGGTGGTCTGGTCTTCCCTGTGTGCAGCTAGGCTAACTCTCACTTCCTCTTGTTCCCTGTTCAGTAGGTGAAAAGACTGAAGGACATTCCTTCAGGTTTATTGGCAATGGTTCCAGGGCATTCACAGGATGTAGAGGTGAGCAGAGCACAGCCTTATGGAGCTGTGGATTCATGGAAAAAGGTGTTCTAGTAGAGCGCATACCAGAAAATGTGTAAGTGCAATTGAAGGAGACAGTGCTTTGTCCGATCACTTCTTAGCTGAAGTCAGTTGGTGAAAACCATGTTTCTCAGCCACCCTCAGCCCAAGACTCAAGTGCTTAACTCAGTTGGTTAAAGTGGCTTTCAGCTTTTCTCCTTTTAATTCTCTTTCTCCTCCATGCAGTGGGCATAGTTCTCTGCATCCATGTTGGGTATTTGCATGCACACCCCCATGTTCCCGAAGCCTCCTTTACTACTATATTGTTTGCTTTAAAAATGTTTTATTATTTTTATTTTATGTGTATAACTGTACTGCCTGCAAATGCATAAGGGCACCTGTGAAATGCAATGCCTGTGGATGTCAGAGAGGGCATTGGATTCCCCTCAAACTGGAGTTACGGACTATTGTTAGCTGCTATGTGGGTGCTGAGAATCAAACCTGGGTCCTGTGCAAGAGGAGCCAGTGCTCGTAGGTGCTGAGCCATCTCTCTAACCCTTTGCTCACTTGTTTCTGTCAAGACTGTTTCCATAAAATACCCAGGTTCCAAACACATGGAGTGGACCCAGTGGGTGCAGATAAAGCCTATGCCACGAGGTGGGATAATTGCATTTGCACTGTTTGCCCAAGGAAGGAACCAAATGTTCTTTACAGTACTGCTCCCATCCCTGATGGCTAGCCAGCTGTGAGAAAAATCAGTCAGTCTGGTGGAGTTGGGGTGCTGCTTGGTATCCAGGTTTGGCATCACAGGCTAGGATCCCAGAAGGCCCAAGAAGAGAAAGACAGGTGTGCATGTAAGGACTCTGTACCACCTGTGTCCTAGTCATGAACAAATACCTGATGGGAAGCAGCGTCTTTTGACTCCTGGTTTCAGGGTATATAGTCTATCATTTGGGGGAACATAATAGTGAGAACGCCTCTGCGCTGTGGCAGTAGTGGTGTGAGGCTGCTTGCTCATGTCTTTGCAGATCAGGAAGGAGAGAGAGGAGCGCTGGTGTCCAGGTCTCTGCTGGTGTCCAGGTCTCTCTCTGCTGGTGTCCAGGTCTCTGCTGTTGTCCAGGTCTCTCTCTGCTGGTGTCCAGATCTCTGCTGGAGTCCAGGTCTCTGCTTGTGTCCAGGTCTCTGCTGGTGTCCAGGTCTCTGCTGGTGTCCAGGTCTCTGCTGGTGTCCAGGTCTCTGCTTGTGTCCAGGTCTCTGCTAGTGTCCAGGTCTCTGCTGCTGTCCAGGTCTCTGCTGCTGTCCAGGTCTCTTGCTCCTTTTCCCTCTTGTTTTTCCATCCAAGGCTCCAGGCCATGGAATAGCACTACCCACGTGCAGACTGGGTGTTTTCTCCTATGTTAATCCTCTCTAAACCACGCTCACAGACACACTCAGAGGTACACCTCCATCTCTTATATGACTCCAAATTCAGTCAAGTTGAAATGAGGATTAATTATGGCAGACCTACGGCTTTTCTTTAAGATGTCTCTGGGCCTTCATTGTAATCAACATCTCCTCTATGTGCTTTCATAATACTCAAATGTATGTTTAAAATATTTTATTTGTTATTTATGTTTTATGTATACAAGTATGTAGGTTGCATGCATGTAGGTGCATCCCTGTCATGCTATGCCTGAGGAGGTCAAGTGAGGGTGTTAGACTCCCTGGGACTGGAGTTGGGATGGTTGTTAGCTGCCATGTGGGTGTTGGGAATTGAACCTAGGTTCTCTGTAAGACCAGCCAGTGCTCTTAACCACTGAGCCATCTCTCCAGCCCTACTGACTATACTTTTATTATCTTACCATCAGCGACTGACTCTAGGTTGTGGTGCTGGTTAACGGGATGAGTTTATTTCTCCACCTCAAAGAAAAGTACCATGTTCAATTTGTCTTTGTTTATCTAGCACATAGTACATACTTACAAATATTTGGGGAAGAAAGAGGAAAATAGTAACTTTGTATGTGGTAGTCCAGATAAAGCTCTGGAACTTCTTGCCCAAAGTATCTAGTTGGCATGTTAAAGAGAGATGGTTTAAAAAAGATGTTTCTTTGAAGATGATGTAAACAGTGGTATTGGAGAGAGCAAACTATTTCAGAATGGGAAAATACCAGGCTCGGTAGCTTCATCTCCTTTGCCACTGAGGGGAGTGCTGCTCCAGCCAGAGGACTGGGCACATGGCCAACTCCTCTGTGGGCAAAGAAGCTGTTTCCAGAAGCCAGGCCAGTGGGAGAAGGCCAGCACTGTGGGATAAAGTAGGTCGTCTTCCTGCTCGGCCCTCCATTTTCTCCATGGCTTCTGTTCCAGTCAGGGAGGGGTGAGATTGTGAGGCTGGGGTCTAGGAATGATGGACAGGGCTTGGTCTGGATGTGAGGAGCATTTTTCTCAGCTGACTTGGCCCTGCCATCCCTCCCCATGTCTTCGGAAACTCTTGGAATGAAGCCGAGGGTCATGGTAACACCCTGCAAATCCACAGTTCTCCTCTCACTCTTCCACAATTGCTATTCAGCATCACTCTGAGGAATATAGCTGCTAGTAAATGACAGGCACTTATTCTCTAATGAGTGGTGACCAGAATGGGAGAAGGTACCCAAAGCATCTGCAGATAAGGCTCAGAGGGATATAGAGGCTGAGTGTGGAACATGCCTGGCTGGAATGAGTTCCCTAGAAGTGATGATTTTCAAACAAGATTTATAAGACTGACTGAAGGAAAACAGAGTATTGTGCTCTGTTTTGGAGTGACATTCCCAAGTGGAGAATAGCTTGTTTCCAACCAAGATCACCTGCCCTCTTATGGACCCAAGAGATAGCCCTTACATAGCATTCAGACTCTCTATGCTGACTCCTTGTTACTGATCCCCTCCTTTCTCTGCATTATCAGCCCTTCAGCAGCAGACTTTGCCCGGTTTTCCAAAGGGTTGCGTCTGTTTAGCCTGTGGCGGTGACTCAACAAACGTTTGTTAACTTGGTCTTCTGATCTCTCTGAGGAACAGTGGTGCTGCCATTGGCCATGACCCAGGCTACTGAAGACCGAAGAGCAGCTGGCATTTCTGGCAGGGCTGCTTGCTGCCAGAGCTTGGTGCCACATTGTCATCCAAAGAGCCTCAGGGCTTGGTGGAGGTGTGGGAGGGACACCTGGCATAAATAGCCCAGGGCACATGCTGGGCCTGCTTGTGTTTTGAGTTTAACTGGGGTGTTGGTGGGGAGGGGTTGTTTACCATCTCCCCTCTGCACTCCCTCCTGTCCCTGCATACACCTGTCATAGTGAATTCTGGATGCTGAGACACTGGCATATATGGGTATAGGTAGGACCCACATGGATAGAGTGGACAAGAAGATGATAATAGAGTAGGGGAAAGGTCCTTGGGGAGGCTGAGCTTTAGGAGACCCGAACTGGCTGCCATGGTTGCTTAGAAGACAGGGCCAACTCCTCAGTGAAGCCCTCTAACTCCTTTCCTACCCTTCCTAGACCACCTCTTTCTCTCAAGTTCTATATATATTGCCTCCTTGAGTCTCTGGCATACAACTATGAAGACTTTGGAAATCGTGGCATATGATCTAATAACGTTAGAGTTGAAATTGTCCAGAAAGATCCAATGAGCATTGCTATCTCAGTGACAACTCTACAGTCTCCTCTGATGCTTGCTTCACCATTGGTTTGTCTCAGCCTTTTGTCTCTTCAGCTGAGCTAAAGATTTTTGAAAGAAAGGTGGTATCCATTGCATTTCATTGATAGTTTTCGGTCTATTGAAGATCTGTCATACTTCATCCATATTTTGCTGATGTCATAGAGAAATATTTTCCTTCTGTTAGAAGCAATGATCAGAAAAAGATAGTAGTCAATTTCCTTTCTAATGGAAGGGAGTGACAGACAGTAGCTACTCCTTTACATCAAATGGGACTTGTGCTTTATGCATTATTCCCAGGGAAATGAATGGAGCAAACATATAGACAGTATTTCTCATCAATGAGTCTTCTCCACACCTGGCCCCAGCTCTGAAAATTTTCCTTAAAGAGCTTCCTCCAGGAACACCAGAATTTCAACACGTGCCCAGCCACCATGTGCTTCCTGCTGTCATTGTTCCCTGCTTCCTTTACTGACATCCTTACATGATTCTGAATGTAGACAGTAACTCACGGAGGGTTAGTAAGACGTTTCCATATCTTTGGCAGACACTCATGTAGCTTTTGCTTGAATATTTCTTGGACTAGCAAAGTTACTGCTCTTTAAGGCAGCCTTTTGTCCCTTTTGATCAATAATCCCACCATTTCCACCAAGGGTGCTGATGCTGTTGTTCTGCCCTCTACACAGAGGTGGCAGAACTGTCTTCGAAAAGATTCTTCAGATGTTTGAAGGCTTCTTCACCTGACTGTTTTCATTTCTACCAAAGCATCTCATATCTTTCAGCCATCTATTTCTTCTCAAAATATTTTTGTTGATTCTTCTAGGATTTCATACAATGTGTTTTGATCATATTGATGGTTGTTTGGGCTTGCCAAGAAGCCTTGGGAAAGGAAAACATGACATCTTTTAGCCAAAAAAAAAAAAAAAAAAGACAAGAAAAGAAAATCCATAAAATAAATTTCTAAAAGTATTTATGTCTCTAAACTAAATGAAGCACATACATAATAAGTTAACTTTGGAGAGGTTTGAATACCAGCTTTTCATTTGAACTTGAAACTTTACTTCT